>PVIR01027945.1:0-22377 GCA_004026965.1 Petromus typicus
AATAAATTAGTCAAGGCAAATAGGCAAGAAAAAGGCTGTGCAAAAAAGCCTGCATTAGTAAAAGAAATCTACAATCTTCATGCTATACACACAGTCTTAGAACAGCCTCTGCATTATACAGTCAAGCAACAGCACTACTGGGGCTGCCCAACCTTCACTAACTACATTTGATCCAGGAATAGGAAAAATAAGCAACTTTACCACTAGCCATAAATTTTTAACACTTTGTTATAAAACTTCAGTCACCAAGGCTCTAGAAACAACTCTTAATAAAACATAGTTGTCTGTACACTGAAATGTCTAAATACTATTCCTGGGTTTACCGTCAGAGCTGATATATTGAGAAATAGAAGGAATGAAACTATGTCCCATTTACTGTTTCAACTATTGTCTTTACTAAAGGATTCTATTCAATGAAAAAACAAAAACAAAAACCTCAATAGCCAGCATACATTTTAAACCAACTGTCATTTTCTGATTCCAAGAAAAAGCAGCCCACTGTCCAGTCACCTTATCTTTCTCAACCCTTTAAAAAATATAAACTTAGCCCCTGAGAACAGTTTGTCAAACTATAATGATGACTCAACAACCACTATCTTTTTTTCCTTCTTCTGGTATTTGACATTGAGTCTATGGCCTGTGTACCTTCCCAGCCTTGTTTTTCACTAAGTTGTTCAGGCTGGTCATGAAGTTATGATCCTCCTGCTTCACCCTCCTAGAATGCTGAAAATATAGACATGTGCCACCACACTTGTTGCTATTTTAATTTTACATCAATTTTCCACTAGTCTTGTGGAAAGTATCATCTTAACATGAAAACTACGGAAGCAGAATTCTGGGTTACTGTAGGACAACGGCAATCACTTAAACTGAATTTTTCCTTCACATCTGCAAAAATCCATATAAAAGACAAATAGAACCAACCAGAGTCCACAACTAAAATAAAACAAGGAGACAGAATATTGAAATCCTTAATTTACACATCAGGAGAGAAATAAATATTCCAAACCAACACAGCCAGTTACACATAAAGAGACAACCTTTCAAGCACCTATGAGTTAGTTTCTTTTGAAGAAAAATAAAGGGTGTAGGGCAGTGAAACCACATGTTTAAAGTGCTGAAGAGAAAGTATCAATCCAGAAAGCTATATCCAGCAAAAACATTTTCAGATGACAGAAAACTAAGAGAATCTCTCAGTAGATCTGTCCTAAAAGAATGCTAAAGAAAGTTTCAGGATCGGGCCGGAGAGTTAGCTCAGTGGTTCCGGCGCCTGTCTTGCAAGTGCAAGGACTCGGGTTTGATTCCCCGGTAACCACATACCATACTGGGCATGGAGACTCACTCCAGCAGCAATCAGTACCACATACCACAGTGCCGGGTGTGGTGGCTCACGCCTGTAATCCCAGCACTTGGGAGGCAGAGGCAGGAGGATTGCTGTGATGTGAGTTTGAGGCTGACCTCAGGGCCAGCCTGAACTACAAAGCAAGACCCTGTCTCAAAAAAAAAAAAAAAAAAAGAAAGAAAGCTTCAGGATGAAGAAAATGATACCAAAAAGAAACTTAGGACATTTGGATTAAAACAGCTGTACCAGAAAGTTCTTTAAAAATATGTAGGACTATTCAAAGTAAAATTACAATGCTGTGTGGTTAAATTTTCAATATAAGTAGACCCAAATACAAATGACAACTGTACACAAGGAAGAGAAGGTGGCTCTACACTTTACACAAAGTGATAAGCGGTAACAGGATACAGTGAAATTAGCTCTGTATATCTCATTCCTTAGAGTGGGGTCTCTCAAAAGAAGTAAACAATAAGCATTTTCAGCCATACAAATCTTTTTTGTAGAAAGCTACCCTGTGCACAAAGAATGTTCAACAGCATTCCCAGCCTTTATGCACTAGATGTCACCAGCACCATCCTCTTGTTGAAATGATGAAAACTGTCTCTAGACACATTGCCAAATATTCTTGTAGTAAAGAAACCACTACTTAAAGGTAGTACTTAAATCTAATGGCATATAATGTCAAAATATTAAACATAAAAGAATACATGATGCGAACATTCATCAAAGGACAAAGCACAAAAATAAAAGGATTAAATCGCCAATAAGAGCCACCAATCTTAAATGTATATGCACCTAGCAACTCAGCTTCAAAGTTCATATAGCAACACTGACACAAATGGAAGGAAATAGACATATCCACAGTAGTACTTGAAGATCAAACTGTTTTCTCGATGACAAAAAATCAGAAAGGATACAGAGATTTAAAAAACACTGTTAACCTACTTAACTGGTATTTTCAAAAAACACTACTGAACAAGAACTTTTCAATTTTACAAGAATCATTCTTCCAAAATCCACAGGCTAGGGGGCACAGAACCAACTTCAATAAATCTATTGTGACTAAAACCATATGAAATAATAGTATTTCATCATAATGCTTTTTACATCAATAAAGAAAGATATCTTAAACATTCACAAATACTTTAGAAAAAGATATACAACACACACACACACACACACACACACACACACACACACACACACATACCGGGCTAAAGAAGAATAGCCAAATTCTTATACACACAGTAAAAAAGCAAGTTCATTCAAGTTATCAATTGGAGACTAGGTTGTCATGTAGATCAAAAACAGGACTAAAAAAGAACACCTGAGAGCTGGAGTGATACACATCTGTAGTCCTGGCATTCAGGAGGCTGAGCCTAGAGAATCACTATTGAGGTTGAGGCCAGTTTGGGCTAGCTAGTGAGTCCAAGGCCAGCCTTTGAACTACACAGCAAGACCTTGTATCTCAAGAAAAAACAAAAAAACCTACCTGAGAGGTTCTTTGACTAAGAAGCCATGGAGAATGGATGAGACTGATGACAATGGCTGAAATTTACTGAGTACTAACCAGAGCCAGTCACCAGGTCAGGTACTTCAGGTGTCTATACTGTCTGTGCAGCATTAAAAAACAAAGCAAAACCATAGCCCTTATTGAAAGCATAAGACGGAAAAATGATTAATAATTCTTTATTAACATTTCTCACAAAAATATAAAAAAAACCCGCACTTTGCAGATGACAAATGAGTAAAGACAACTCACAAAAACCAAACTCAGTTATACTTACAAAACTATGTTCAACCACTTTAGGAGCTCAAACACTCTTGTAATACATCTGAGTGCCTGCTTTGTGCTAGGCACACCCTAAGTAGGCACTGGAAACATAATAATGAACAAGGTATACACAGGCCCAGATGTACAGGGGTGATGAAAAACAATTGTATTTAAATTTTTAAAAGCTTATTACAATAAAGTACACATTGCCAAGAATAAATGGATAAGTGTATGGGAAGCAAGAGGGTATATACTAGCTATTCTAAGGGGGATTAATGATGATGTACCTTTTACTGTAACGAAATGTAAAAAATTTTTTAGACAACGTCTCACTTGGAAGTTCAGGCTCACCCTGAATTCACTATGTAGTCCAGGCTAGCCTCAAACTCACAGCAATTCTCCTGCCTCTGTCTCCTGAGTGCTAGGATTACAGGCTTGAGCCACCATGCCAAGCATTGTGGTATGTGTACCAGGGTGGAACTTGGGACCTTGAACTTTCCAGGCAGACGCTGGAACCACTGAGCTAAATCTCTGGCCCTATACCAAAATTTTTAATTTAAACATTCACTGTATCTTTTTTCATGCCATACTGATCTACTGTTTAATTCCTGTCAAATAAAAATATGATGGTGTGTCCTTATCCATTTTACTCACCAGATCTGACATCATGTGACTTCTGGCTCTTCCCCTAAGCCAAATGACCATGAGAGATAAGCATTCTAAATAGATTCAGGACATCAAAGAAGCTGTAACAGTGCATTAAAGATACTCACAAAACAGGACTTCTAGTACTGCTTCAGAAAGTGGTAAGAACGATAAGATAAATGTGTCTGAAGTGAGAAAGGAGTACTTTGAAGGAGCTAAATGGCAGTGTGTTTTTAACTTAATATATTTAAAAATTTTAAACATCACCTATATTTTTCTTTCAGAACTTCTATAGAGTTCTCTTGCTAACAGGACAGAAACAAAAATAACAAAACAGGATACTTGTAAAAGAGAAGAGGTGGGGAGAAAATAAAACAAAGTAATAAGACTAGAAGTGACTAGATGGGTTTTCTTTAGATTACCCAGGAGCCCATCCCAAAGAGTGAGAACAGGGCAGGGGATTTAGCTCAAGTGGTACCATGCCTATCCCAAAGAGTGAGAATACCTGATAGAAAAACCCAACTACTAGAAGTCTAGGAAGACTATCAAATGATACACAGACTAAGAAGAGGACAGAGATGGCCTATGGGACAGCAGTGTAGCAGTAGAGCTGAAGAGATAGCCAGGAATAAGGAACACTGTGCCAGAGAAGTACCAGGAAGGCATTTCATTCTAGTTCCAAGTGTAATAAGAAGCCACTCAGAAGATCTGAAAGTTAATAATTTGTTTCTAAAAAGGACTTTGAAATCAATCAAATTCAAACAAGAAAAGATGCCTTGCCAGTCAAATTTAAAAAGTTATTCTTAATGGTCAGTATGGCCAAGTCTCTGACAAACAGGGACTCAACTGCTGACCACTAATGAATAAGTGGTAAGCAAGCATTGCAAGCCTTTTACTTTTATAATGTGCACTAATTTTAACCACAGGTTCTCGTTACCCATGGAAATTAAACATATGCACAAGATTTCCTTCAAAAATGACTATCACTGCTACATGGAAGAAAAACCCAAGGAAACCCTATCCAAGGAAAGAGAAAAAATTAAATATACATGATTAAAGAATTGGTTACATATATGATAGAATGCTGTACTGTCACTAAAAATGACAATGTAGAAGTGAAAGGCCTCACTTCTTTTGTTGAATATGTTAGGGGAAATAAAGTCATTTATTTTCTCCCTGCTTGAACACACCACTCTACCCAACAAAATGATTTTATACACTTATTTTGGTGGATAGATACAATCTGCCAACAATTCCATCTACTCTCAATAACATCACAGAACTTCCTTACAACATGAAAATTACACTGTAGATGATTTAGGCAAAAAAATTACATAATCTATGAGGTGACAATCCCAAAACAAACGACATTTTTCTCTTAAAAAGTCCTTTTTTCTTATTTCTCTATAGATCACGTTTTAACAGTCAACTAGAAAATGAATATATACAATGTAATTAAAATGCAAAATACCACTTAAATATATTATAATATAACACATCAAAACAGATTTCTAGTCTTTTCATTAGATTCTTCAGGCAATGATGTCACACTTCAGCAAAAGTCACAATCTTGGGCCGGGGAGTTAGCTCAGTGGTTCCGGTGCCTGTCTTGCAAGTGCAAGGACCTGGGTTCGATTCCCCGGTAACCACATAACAATACTGGGCGTGGAGACTCACGCCCAGCAGCAGCCAGTACCACATACCACAGTGCCGGGCGTGGTGGCTCACGCCTGTAATCCCAACACTCGGGAGGCAGAGGCAGGAGAATTGCTGTGATGTGAGTTTGAGGCTCAGGGCCAGCCTGAACTACAAAGCAAGGCCCTGTCTCAAAAAACCTAAAAAGTCACAATCTTAGCAAGTTTAACATTGTAAAAGCAGTGTGATAAGTTCTGGAAGATATAAGCAACATCATGTTTGGTAACCCAGACTTCAGAAATGCAGCCTTTGAACTGGCAAGCAATTTATTCCATTTTCAAAGTAATTTTCCTATTGTACTTAAAATTTCACCTCAGTATTTAAAAACAACAACATAATGAATAATGGATTTTTTCAGAGACAGGATAAGCAGAGAATCATGTCTTTGTTGCCTGGTGTCATAGGGACTTAATTGGTTTGTCACTCAAGAAAAATCAACGTTTCTAGCAATTAAGTATAATTCTGGAAACATATTTTTAAAATGAGTAAAAATAATGTGAACAGAGACAACAGAACAGATGATACAAACCCAAGAGTACTTCCATGCTAAAGAAAGAGGACAGCTATCTTAGCTGCTGCCAAAGGCTTAAAAAAATTAGAAACTTTCAACAGAACATTCTAGTACTGGAAGGCAAATAATTTACATATACCTAAATAAAAATAGGTCAATGCAATAATTAGCTTAAACTCCCATTTTACCTAAAGTATCTATGATATATTTTCCAGGTACCTAGAATTGTGATGTTCCTGATGCTAATACCATTAAGGTACAGAAAAATTAAGTGAAATGTTCATATATAGCAGGTATAAAGAGCTTGTTATACTTCAGTGAACTATGGATCTCTTTTAAAGGAAAATCTTATAAACTTGTACAAAAATGAATCTGATTCTAAGGAATCCTGGGCCTGAGCAACTAGATAAATAATATTTTAAGGGGATTAGTTCAGTGGTTCCAGTACCTGCCTTGCAACTGCAAGTTTTGAAATTCGATTCCCATAACCACATACAACAATGCCAGGTGTGGTGACTCACGCCCATCAGCAATCGGTATCACGCCTGTAATCCTAGCACTCAAGAGGCAGAGATAGAAGGATTGCTGTGAGTTCAAGGCTGTGTCTAGGGCCAGTCTGAACTACAAAAAAGCAAGGCCCTGTCTCAAAAAAAAAAAAAAAAATCTCATTTGGGGGACTAAGGTGTAATTTAGTGGTAAAATGTGGGCCAAGCATGTCTTAAGAAAGAAAGGGAGAAGAAAAAGAAGAAAGTAGGGCAAGATTCAAGAATTGAGGAAGAAAGGAAGGGAGGAATGAAGACTGAAAGGAGGGCAAAGAGAAAGGAAAATTCTGTACCCATCCCCAAAAGAAAGCTTTTCAACTGTAAATTACCACAGTAAACGAAGAATTTTGTATTTATAACTTACATGTTACTAGATTATAAAGTCTTTAAGATTCAGAGAAAACTGTGTAATTCTGTGCAGACTCTAAGAATAAGAAAATTACTATCACAAAAATCTGGTATATCTAGATGTCTCCCCAAAGCCTCTTGGAGGTGGTTAAATCTAAGGTGTATGATACTGGGATTAGCTGTGTGGCACAGGATTGGAGTTTCTGCTGCTCACTTGACCTCCTCTGAACTGGTAGGAATGGGCAGACATGTCTTAGTGCTGCTGGTTGAGTGTACTGATTAAAATAATTAGTTCTGGGTGTGGATAATAAATAAAAGGCCCATTCTGGGTGTGGGTAGCACTACCCAAAAGGCTTGCACCCTGAATGGGATAAAAAAGAAAAGGCAGCTTGCTGCTTATTACTTTCCTCCCTACACTGCCATGAACTGTTTCTCCTTTGCCTTGGAGTCAGTTGACCACCCACTGAAGCCTCTACAATAAATGAGCTAAAATAAACCTTTCCTCATTTAACTTTTGGATGTTGGGTATTTTATCTTAGTAATGAGAAAAGTAACTGAGACAGTAACATTCAGTGTCATTAGTTACTCACTCAACTGTAAAGCGAACTTATATAATAATCACTGTTTAAAACAGAGACATAAAAAATATCAAATTAACAAATGCCTTCCTTTCAATATTCATGAGAGAAATGAATATGCAGACAATTGCCCTAACATATAACTGCATTCCTTATCAACTATAATTTTGCCTACCAACATAAAAATAGGACCTTATTTTTCTTTACTAACAAAAGCAATGTGATACTGAATTTTAAAAACGTTTTACTATATACAAATCGCATTTAATTCTTCCCTTGCAGTCTCATGAAATACAAACTCAATGATAAAAAATTTCAGGTAAGTTGCAATTTAAAATTATCTTAAATATGTTTTGTTGTAAACTGGTAAAATTGTGAACAAAAAATAACCTCTCAGAAAACGCCTTTAAAATTACTTACTTCCTTACACATAATAAGAATAAAATGTCTATTTCACTAGATTTAAGAGACCTTAAAAGCTCCCAAAATAAAGCCCATATGCTGGGCCGGGGATTTGGCTCAGTGGTTCTGGCTCCTGTCTTACAAGCGCAAGGACCAGGGTTCAATCCCTGGTAACCACATACAGTACTGGGTGTGGAGACTCAAACTCATCAGCAATCAGTACCACATACCACATACCACAGTGCCGGGCGTGGTGGCCCACGCCTGTAATCCCAGCACTCAGGAGGCAGAAGCAGGAGGATTGCTGTGATGTGAGTTTGAGGCTGAGCTCAGGGCCAGTCTGAACTACAAAGCAAGACCCTGTCTAAAAAAAAAATAAAGCCCATATGAGAACTGTCCATCAACTATAGGTATGTAATTTTCAAATCACCAGAGTGAAGATTAGGCTTCATAATATAAAAAATTTGTTTTTAGTAAAATAAGGCAATATACTGTCCAATTTGCACTTTTTAGTGTTAGGAGCTTACTATTATATACCATACATTTTACAAAATAGAAACATTAGAAAAATCACAAGTTTATATAAAACTTATATATAAAACTTTTATATAGTTTTATATCACTTTACAATTTTAAAGTGTAAATTTAGTGATTTATTAAATACTAAGTCAAAAGTATACTTAAAATAACTTGTTAGACACATTTTACCTCAATAAAAGAAATCTATATGCTCAGGATGAGGGGATGAAAATGGATGCAGATACGGCTTTTCCAAGTAAGAAGTTTCTTTTGGGGATAGTAAAAATAATTAAATACTGACTTTTTAATCTGTGAACACACCAAAACCCACAGTATTATACACTCTTAATAGGTTATCTGTATCATTTGAGAACTCTATCAAAAAAAAGCTGCTAAAGAATGAAAAAACATGTAAATAAAAATGATATTAAAATCAAACAGTAAGATAGGGGAGAACTCAGTGGAGTTCACTGCACTATTCTATCCAAATAAAATGGAAAAAGAACAACCCACCGCACACTAGACAATTTCCCTCATCCCCACTTCATTTTTTTTTTAGGTTTTTTTTTGAGACAGGATCTCACTTTTGTAGTTCAGGCTGGCCCTGAGCTCAGCCTCAAACTCACATCACAGCAATCCTCCTGCTTCTGCCTCCCAAGTGCTGGGATTACAGGCGTGGGCCGCCATGCCTGGCACTGCTGTATGTGGTACTGATTACTGCTGGGCGTGAGTCTCCACTCCCAGTATTGTATGTGGTTACCAAGGATCGAACCCTGGTCCTTGCGCTTGCAAAACAGGCGCTGGAACCACTGAGCTAAGTGCCCGGACCTCATCCCCACTTCTCAGCTGTAAGAAAACATTCCTCGCCAGCTGTGGTGGTGCAATACCTGCAGGCTGAGGCAGAAGGACTGCCATGAGTTCCAGGACAACCTGAGCTACATAGGGAGTTCAAGGCCAGCCTGAACTACATAGGAGACCCTATCTCAAAACAAACAAACAAGAAATCCACTCTCCTCCTGGCCAAGATGGTGTTGTCAGAGAAAGCCAAGGGAGCACAGAGGACATCCATCTCACCTAATGGACCCACACAGAGAGATGCTAAACTCATATCTTTAAAGATTTCAACAAATTGAGTTTAAAGAACTAGTTGGCTTGTATTAGCAATTCATGAGTCAGGCAGCATCCCACTTCCAAAATATAAAAGCACTCCAAGGGACTGAGCAGAGGTTTGCTTTATAGGCAGAAATGGGTGAAAGAACAAAAAAGCAGCTGGTTGTTTCAAAATTACTTTCCCTATAGGGCTGAAACAAGAGGGACTTCCTTATGCCAGCTTACACTAATCGGGGCCCTATGAATTGGTTGCTGTGAATCTGCTGGGGTTTTTTGGAAACGTACCCTGTTTTCCATTCAGTGTGATTACACAGCATGGCACAAGTGACTCCATTCTGGTTTAGACTGCTGGGACTGAATGTAGGACCTTAGTCCTCATGGCCTCCAAAAATTTTACTCAATACACACAACCAGCGGCACCAAGACATGTCTGCCCATTTCTACCAGTTCAGAGGAGGTCATATGAGCAGCAGAAACTCCAGCCACCTTTCATAAGTAACAATCCCTGAAGCAACCTTAGTGGAGGCTACAAACAAGGGCATAATAATTGGGCCTTTCTGCCCCTACCAGCCAAGATGGTGTCCTTAGGGACCAGTGAGCCTCACACCTCACCTGGGCCCAGCAGTAACAAGGCACTCTCCCCTACCAGCTGTCAAAGGTAGCTATCTTGGGCAGTAACAAGGCAGCATCCTCCATATCAGCCACAGAAGCAGTACCACAGGAGGCCTGATAAGGAAAATTTAAATAAGGTTCAGAATCTCATAATGCTCCAATGTCCAGGACAAAATCAAAAGTCACTCAAAGAATCAAATGAAGCTGGGCATGGAGGCTCATGCCTGTAATTCCAGCACTCGGGAGGCAAAAGCAGGAGGATTGCTGAGAGTTTGAGGCTAGCCTGGGCTACATAGTGGGTTCAGGGCCAGCCTAAACTACAAAGTGAGACCTTGTCTCAAAAACTAAAACAAAAAAAACCAAATGGAATTTTAAAAACTAAAGAACAACAGATTTGCTCAAGAGAATAGAGAAACATTCCTATTGAAGGGAAGAAAAAAGCTGAACTTGAAGACAGACTTGAAATTTCCTAGAATGAAATGAATTTCAAACGAATGCACAGAAACTTAGGAACCAGACTGACCACAATACAGAACTTATGAAGGACAAAGAAAGGATGTCAGAGGCTCAAAAAGTATTCAAATAGCAAAAAAACTTCTAGATTTGATAAAAGATAAACTTATAGACTCATGCTAAATGAACCCCAAATTTGATAAGCATAAAAATATTCATGCAAAAACCATAAAAATCAAACTACTGATAAACTAAAGAATAAGAAAAAAAACCTCTCAAATACTGAGAAGTGACACCCTTTCTAAGGAGGGAAAATGATTCATCTGGCATCAGGTTTTTCATCAGACACCATGTAGCCAGAAATAAGTAGCATATTTTTTAAGTAAAGAATTGTCATCCCCAAAATTCAATATGCCTGAAACCATAGACAGCATTTAACCCTGTGTTCCAATTTTTACCTATACACACACACACACACACACACACACACACACACACACAATAACTTAAGAATTAGGTATAGGAAAAGAACAACAATAAAACAGAACTGCCAACAACATACTTATAATAAAATCTAAGACCATTACAAAGCAGAATAAGAGATACAATACTTAAAACACAGCACTGCAATACCAAGTCAACACTAGGAGAGTCCAGCTGAGACAACTTCAATGATACAAAAAGTAGCTTATTTTACTTAAGTTTAAAGGGCAAAGGTAGGCTCAGAAGAAGCAAGATAGTGGAAAAGAAAATGGCCAGGCATGACTGACAGTACAGTAGACAGGGTGCTGAGTTAGGTCAGCTGTATCTACTGGACTTGGCCTTTCCCAGCTCCACCTTCAGGCAGCAGACTCCAGGACAAAGGTGTGGGGGTCTGGCTCTGGGATGCTATTAGCTTCAGGTGAGCGGAGGGGTAGTATCCCATAGATCCAGTAGCACTATCTATATTACCTGTGGAAAGCACAAGAAGTCTCTACATTGCAGGGGACTGACACTTACAAAAAGACATACGCCTGAGGAAATCCCTTTTCCCCTCTTGTACCATGAGCAGACCAGTAACAGCCCACCGCAATGTCACTATATAAACAAAGGAAATCAAAGATCATAACACTGTCGATGGAACCACAATGGGTTAGGACGTATGTACCGAATCTCAGTGTGCCAAAATAAAAGATATAAACAGGATTAGAATCCTCCTAACACAATACATAAAGTTCCCAGGATACAATCAAAATCTGTGAGCTCCTGCAAGAACCAAATCATTCAATCTGACTTAGAAAACATCATCAAACTGACATTAATATTAAAATGGCTCAGATGATGGGATTATATGAAAAGCATTTTAAAGTGGTAGAAAAAAATGCTTTAGTAATCAATTACAAATTCTCCTGGAATAAACAGAAATTGTAAAACTGAAAATACAACAGAAATAAACTAACTCCAAATGGGTTTAATAAGAGCATGAAGTACAGAATTACCGAACTTTAGAACAAATGAATAAAATTTATGCAGTCTGAAAAACACAAAGAAAAAAACTAGGGAAAAAAAGGCCTGAGGGAATTACTATACATAACATAAGATTCAGTGTTCATATCATGGATATGAACACATGATAAGTGAATAGAAACAAAAATATTGGTTTTGAAATAATGGTTAAAAACTCCCTAATTTGGAAGAAAGACAAACACCAAGAGTCAAAAAAGTGAATAAATATTAAAAAAGATAAACCTCAAAACACCTAAGACAAGATGCATCAAAATTAAACTTCTGAAAACCAAAGACAAAGATAAACCGCACAGTATCAACAAATTACTGTAATACCTACTTGAATGACAGCAGGTATTACTGGATTCCTCACCAGTGGGTTATGAGACAAAATGAGAATGACAGACTTTTTAAGGGCTAAGAACTGTCAACAGGGTATTCTAATCCAACAAAACAACCATTAGGTATGAAGAGGAAATGAAAACATGCTTAGATGACAGAAATGTAAAGATTAGTTATAGAAAGTTCTTTATAAAGAAGAGAAACAGGATTCCGGACTATCAAGAAGGAAGAACAATACAACAGGGAAATACAAGTACACACAAGAAACTATTATCTATAATCATGAGTTTTAGCAATATTTCATGACTGAACAGAAATTCTAACATCATCTGACTCTAAGGAAGAGAGGACATGTAAAGTGTGAAACTTAAATGGAAAAGGGGCTTGCAGGCTTCACTGAAAACAGTAAAGTCCTGATGTCAACATACACGTGACATTCAGATCAAACACTGTAATACCTACTTGAAAACTATACACAGATGCTCAAAATACTTTAGATACCAAAAAAGAGTTCAAGTAAACCTCACACCACCAAAGGCAAGAGGGACATGAGACTG
Source organism: Petromus typicus (assembly GCA_004026965.1). Classification (NCBI taxonomy): domain Eukaryota; kingdom Metazoa; phylum Chordata; class Mammalia; order Rodentia; family Petromuridae; genus Petromus; species Petromus typicus. The sequence continues at coordinate 12,916 of PVIR01027945.1, forward strand.
AGAATCTGAAGAAGCAGAACAATAAAATGCCACACTGAAGTTAGAATATATCAATAATTACCTTAAATCTAAACGCCACCAATCAAGAAGAAATCACTTCAAATCCAAATTTAAAAATACTTTGAGTGGCTATTCTAATATCTAATAATGTAAACTTCAAAGTAAAGAAAATTATCAGGGATAAAGTGAGGAAGTTTATTTTAGAAAAGGACAACCCACTTAGAAGACACCAGATTTAAATGTGTATTCTCCATTAAACAGTTTCAAAATATATAAAACTGATAGGACTCAAAATGAGATGAAACCTATTTTGAAATGTGAGGTACATTTTCAAATAATCATCTCCTAAAATTAACTACTTATAGAGAATTCCTAACTAAATTATTCTTACAGCTAACATCAAAGAAGAGAACTTGTAGCTAGGAACTCACTTCCTCACAGGCATTCTGAAAATGGGCTCGATCCATATAGGTTTTCCTGTAATCATCAACATTCCCATAAGAAAAAATACTACCCATCATTCTACAGAGGAGGAAATTAGGGGGCAGTTTAAATGAGTTGCATAAGATGAATTAAGTAGATGGGGCAACACCTAATTCAGCTGTATAACACCACATGCTGTAAACTCCTGGTTATATACAGTATTAGTCTCTCAGCCAAAATTCGAAAAAAAATATTTAAAAACTCGGATTCTGAGTCAATGAGATACTGAGTAAAATCTATATTTTTCACTCCGTGTATTGCTACAGTGCTTGTTACAGTTTCTTCTATTGAAAAAGTGCTCTTTTAAGTTTTTAAAATAAAAGTTCTATCTTGTTTGGGTAAAATGGGTTAAGCATACGCTAAATTTAGCTGGTACCCTAGGTAAGGTATGAGCCTTCCATTTTAAACCAATGGTCTGTGTAACTCAATTCAAGCACTATAGCCCCATTAAACAATTTAACCATTCTGAATTTCCAATTCCAATTCCTAAAAGCAATATTTCCAGTCAACAGACAGTACTTTCTATATATAGTCTAAAGACAAAGTGGACATAATACGCAAATCGAAATGTGTCACCTACATTTCACATCTGCGACAATCTGTGATACTGAATCAGGTATGTTTTTAGCACTGTAATTCGAAGTTGTACCCCTCCTCTCAGTTACCATGCTCACACGGGTAAGTTTGGGGAAACTGTGAGCATCTGGGAATCACCCCTCTTTACAGAAGGGTGACCCTGGGCCGGCGGCCCCCGCTCGCTCCGGAGTCACCAGCTCGGCCCAGGCGCCCGACTCCCAGACGATCGGCGGGCCGCGCGGCAGACGCCAGGGCGTCCCGGGAGGGGTCGAGCGGCCCGCCCGCCGTTACCTTCCGCGCCGGTCGGGCCCTGGCCCGGGCCCCGCGGCGCTGTAGTAGGCCGCGCGTTTGTGGCTGAGTGCGGCCGCCGCCGTGGCGCTGCGCACCGGGTACAGAGGGATCTGGTCCGCCATGTTCGGCCGTCCCTACCGGCTCTTTCCAACTCGGCGTCCCACCCAACCCTCTCCCCTCAGCTCCAGTCCTGCCCAGGAGCCACCCTCGTGCCTTCCGGCCCCGGCCGGGTCGCCGCCGGATGGCGTCAGGGAGAGACCGAAAGTGAAGGGCGTGGCCTATAGCGCCAGAGCCCGGTGACGTCACGTCGAGAGCTCGCTACGTGCTCCCTAAGCCCCGCCCCGGCGCGTCAGAGCTAAGGATGTTCCTGAGTGGTGGGGCGTGCTCGGCGGGTATCTAGTGCGTGGTGCACGGCTGCTGTGGAGGGCTTGTGCCGCTGTCCCCTGGAAGTCGGCGGAGCGATCTGGGTTACCTTAGAGCTCTCTGCAGCTCGCGTGGTTGGTCCGGCTAACTCGCTGGGAAACTCACTGGAGTAGCAAACCACTTCCCCGCCCGCCGCGTGCCCCTGCGCCTCCCCGAACTCGCTGCACTTCCAGCTCCTACGGGCTTCGCTTCTCGAGGAAGCCGGCCGGGCACCAACGCCCGTGGGATTGTGCGGGGCTTCAGTCCTCAGTCCTTGCTCCCCCAGACTCTGATTTCCTACTTAATTCATTTCTCATTATCTTCTATCTGCAGACTTGTTTAGATTTCGCCTACGCTTAAAATATTGCTAGATTTTGGGCCGGGGATTAGCTCAGTGGTTCCGGCGCCTGTCTTGCAAGCGTAAGAACCCAGGGTTCGAACCTCGGTTACCACATACAATACTGAGTGTGGAGACTCACAGCCAGTAGCAATCAGTACCACATACCACAGTGCCAGGCGTGGTGGCTCACGCCTGTAATCCCAGCCCTCAGAAGGCAGAGGCAGGAGGATTGCTGTGATGTGAGTTGGAGGCTGAGCTCAGGGCCAGCCTGAACCACAAAGCGAGACCCTGTCTCAAAAAAGGGTACACAAAGGATGGGACCAAAGCAAGTCCAAAATCTAGTAAGGCAAACATTAAATCCCATAGTTTCGTTTCCAGCATCCTTGGCACCCTGTGGCAAGTTGTGAACACCAAAGGGCTTTGGGGGCTCCACCTCTATGACATTCAGTGGCGTAGCTCCCCAGCTTTCTTCTGGGCCCTCTGCTCCCTCTTCGTAGTTGTTCTCAGATAATCCATGTTCCTGACTTCCAGACTCCTGGGGTCTCCACGGCACCTTTAGCTTCACACTCACAGCTTCACACACTGCCCTCTCAATCACATTGTGTGGCCTCCCAGACCTTCTTCTGAAATCTAGGTAGAAGCTTTCCTGACCCTACAACTCTTGTATTCTGCATGCCCTTAAACCAGCACCTTGGATGATGCCAAGGTTTGCTGCCAGCTAGAGCAGTAGTAGTCAGTCTTCCTTCTCTTGTAGGGGCCCTGTGTCTAGTAGCCAAATCCCAAGGACCAACTTCCCTAGGCTGCTTCCATTTTGGAACCGTTTCCTTAGACTACCACCACTTTGGAACATGGTAATGCTGCTGCCATTCTGCTACATGGTGCTGTGAGGTTTCCTCTCAAAGCAAAACCTTTCACCTTTACAACTCTGAAACTGTGAAGAGTGGCGTCCTCTTGCTTCTTATGATGTCCTGGATTCCATCTTTTCTATTCTTCTGTTCTTTCTCAGCAATCAAGGTCTCCTTTGCTCCAGCTTTGCAGTCCACAAGTTTACTGGAACTACCTTTCTGGTCAAACAAATCATTCTGCTGCGCTTCTTGCTTTTGATTCTCAACAGAGATCTGGCTAAAAGTCCCTAAAAGTAGCTATGCCATCACCAATATTTGACTGTCTTGAAATTTCTTCTGCAGGATTAATCAGTCCACTGCCTTTAATCTCAGTCTCAAGCAAAGTCTCGAGCAACAAACAAAAAGGAGACAAACTTTCTGCCAACCCATTTCACATATCATCTGTGTCCAACAGCTATTGTGGTCTTCTTCCTAGCAGAGACTTCCCTACCCTAATCTTCACAAGCTTTCTGGTCTTCTGGTCTCTGACCAGAATCACCCATTCAGAACAGCCTTAAAATGTTCCAGTGCTGCTGTGTAACCAGCATCTCTGAATCTTTTCTAATACTTTCCCTTCCCACAAAGCCAGTTTGAGAGGTGTTTGAGCCACATGGCCAGGTAATGTCAGAGCAACTCAATCCTGGTACCAAACAAATTTCTCTGTTAGTCATTTTTCTCTCATTGCTGAGACAAAATACCTGACAGCCAAAATTAGGAGGGAAAGGGGTTTATTTGGCTTACAGTATGTAGAGGTTTCAGTCCATAATCTTCTGGCTTGAATGTAGGGATGGCAAACAGCATGGCAGAGTAGAAATAGCATGGTGTGCAGTAGGCAACAAAGACTACAAGGGAGAGAGAGTTCTCTGCGTCTTCTTCCTCTTTTATCCCATCCAGACTACTGGGGTTAGTGCAGCTCTAAACCACTCTCATGGTGTAGTAATCACATTTCCTTGATCCCAACACTACATGTTCCGGGTTTAGCTACCTGTGGAAAAGATGAGGCTTTGGGGAGGGGGGTCATCCAGGTGCAAACCAAAACACCTGGCAAATATAAGGAGTATGCATCTGGGTCTGTGTTCTAATCTCTCATAAAACCAAAAATACTCAGTTGTGGCTGCTCCACCCTGATGCCTTTAACCTTCATGAGCTCTGAAAGACCACACTTCCTTTTTTCTTTTAATGTTTTATTTGTACTACTATGTTTGCAGTACATAATGATTATATTCATTGTGGAATATATAGTACATGCCCATAATGCATCTTAATTCCTTTTTTCTCCATTCCCTTGGATGCCCCCCTATTTTTGCCAACATCAAATTAATTTATTTATAAGTACTTAAAAGGAAATTATTGTACAGATTAACAGGCCAAAAATATACAAAACACATAAAAAATTATACTAAGTCAAGGTATGTTTTTAGATACATTGTCTATGCTAGGTTGCAATAACTTTTTTCTCTCTTTTTTGGCCTGTTCTGTCGTTTACTTTGCACTTTATATGTTGAGTTCTCATGTAAACTACTTAAGCTTGTGTGACTGATTTACTTAAAATTATGCCCTCAAAATGCATCTATTTTTCTATTTATGACTCATATTTGTCCTGTGTTATGCTACAGTAGTATGCCATTGTGTATAAATATCAAATTTGTTTAGTCATTGTTCTGTGATGGACATACAGGCTGCTTCCAAGAGTTAGCTGAGTTGTTCTGCTATAAATATGAGTATGCATGTATCACTGTACGATGATGTCTCTACTATGTACTATGATTACTGAACTATGTGGTACATGGGTATGTATGTATGTATGTATCACTGTAGTACAATGTAACACCTTTGAGAAACTACCTACACAGGGAAGGGCTGAGTAAAGTGAAATTTCTAGTTTTAATTTTTTGAGGAATCTCCATATTGATTTTCATAGTGGTTATACCAATTTATATTCCCAGCAACAATGAAGAAGAGTTCCTTTTCCCCCATAGCCTGTTCAGCATTTGGTTGATTTCTTGATGATAGCCATTCTTTCTGGAGTGAGATAGAATCTCCATATTGTTTTAATTTGCATTTTCAAAGGGCTAATGATGTTGAACATTTTTGCATATGCTTATGGGCCATTTGTATGTCATCAATTGAGAAGTATCTATTCACTTCAGATGCCCATTTTTTTTACTGGTTGTTTACATTTTGAAGGTCTCTTTTTTGAGTTCTTCATATATTCTACATATTAATCCTTTGTCTGAGGAAAGCAAGTTTCCATTCTGAAGATTTTCTTTTAACAGTATTTGTGGTTTCCTTTGTTGTGCAAAAGCTTTTAAATTTGAAATTACTCCATTTGTTGATTCTTGTTTTATTTCTTATGCAACCAGGGTTTCATTCAGAAAGTTCTTGCCTAAATGTATGTCTTAAAAACTTACCTATTTAGTCTCCCAGTAGATGAAGAATTTCTGTTTTAACATTTAGATCTTTGATCTATTTCCATTTTAGTTTGGTACCTGGTGAGGGATCTGGGTCTGGGTTCAGCACATAGATAACCAGTTTTGTCAACACCATTTGTTAAAGAGGCTATCCTTCCCCACCAAAGGTATTTGGTACTTTTGTCAAAGATAAGGTAGCTGAGTGTGCCTGGAGTTTTTCTCCATCCTCTGTTCTTCTCCTTTGATCCACACATCTAGTTCTGTTAGGAATGCTATTGGTATTTTGCTTGGAATTGCTTTAAATCTGTATAACAGTTTTGGAGTTACAGTCATTTTTACTCTACCAGTTCTACCTACCTAAGAATAGGAGACATCTTCCCATTGTCTGATATCCTTTTCACTCTCCTTTTTTTCAGAGTACTGTATTATAGTTTTCACTGTAGAGGTTTCTTCCTCTGGTGGGTTAGTTCCTTTTTCATTTTTCTTGATGCTATTGTGAAAGATATTATTTCCCTGATTTCTCTCTTGGTGAGTTGTTATTAGTGTGCAGGAACACTATTGGTTTTTGAGTACTGATTTTATATCCTGCTATGCTACTGAATTGGTGAGTAATTCTAGGATTTTGGTGGAATTTGGGGATCTTCTATGTGAAGGATCCTGTTGTCTGCAAATAATGATAATTTACTTTCTTTCTCTCCTGTCCATATCTGTTTTATTTCTTTCTCTTGTCTAACTGCTCTGGCTAATATTTTGAGAACTACATTGAACAGAAGTAGTGACAAGGGACATCTTTGTCTTATTTATGATTTTAGAAGAAAAGCTTTCAGCTCTCTCCATTTAATATGATGTTGGCTGTCAATTTGTCTTATCAGATTGAGATCAAAATTTTCCATTCCTGTTTTCTTTGGGTATTTTTTTTAAATCATGAATGCAGATTGGATTTTGTCAAATATTTCTCTTCACCTGTTAAGATGATCATGTCATTTTTGTCCTACTTCTGTTTATGTGGTGTATTATAGTTACTGATTTGCATATGTTGAAACATGCCGGCATCCCTGGAATGAAATCTGCTTGGTTATGATGTATGACTTTTCTTTATGGTTTGCTGCATTCTGTCTGTCAGTGTCTTACTAAAGATTTTTCCATCTATGTTTATTTAAAAGACTGGCCTGTAGTTCTCTTTTATGGTTCAGTCCTTCTCTGTTTTTTGATTCAGGGTAATGCTTGCTTCCAGGAATGACTTGGGGAATACTTCTTGCCTTCTTTCAATTTCATTAAAGAGTTTGAGAAGTATTAGTATTAGATCGTTTTTAAAAGTACATTTTGAACTCAGTTGTGAATCCACTGGAGTCTGGGCTTTCCTTGGTAGTTTCTTTTTTAAAAAATTCTTCACTTTCATTGACAGATACTGGGATTATTCAAAACGTTTTTTGAACATGTAATTGATTTTATTGGTACATTTTATATACACATCATAATCACACTCAACATAAAAAATTTGTTCCAGTATACAGCACAACTTAATTCGCATTTTTTCCCATTCCCTTGCCCACCCTAAAAAACGTGCCCTCTGAGAATTAGGTTGTGTCTTATACTGGTACAAATCCCCATTATGGAGTGCAATCATGATGTGTATATTTAATGTACCAATAAAGATTTTAAAAAAAAAGTGCCCTCTATATACATAAGCTTTGTTTCTTTTTTTTAACCATCTATTTTTTTCTTTCATTTTTTTTTAAAGTTATTTTTGAGACAGGGTCAGGCTCGCCTTGAACTCACCAAGTAGCTCAGGATAGCTTCAAACTCTCAACAATCCTCCTGCCTCTGCCTCCTGATTGCTGGGATTACAAGTGTGAGCCACCACAGCTGGCATTATGGTATGTGGTACGAGGGATCAAACTCAGCATTTTACTTTTGCCAGGCAAAGGCCAGAACCATTGAGTTAAATCCCTGGCCCATTTTTCACTTCTTTATTTACCTACCCGCCTTTCTCTTTGAATATTCTCTATTTTACAATATCTATCATACATTTTAGAACTCATTTACATCTTTAGTTTCTCGTACCAGAGAAAAGATATGGTATTTACACATTTGTGACTTCTTTCTTTCTTTCTTTCTTTCTTTCTTTCTTTCTTTCTTTCTTTTTGAGATAAGGTCTCGCTTTTGTAGTTCAGGCTGGCCCTGAGCTCAGCCTTGAACTCACAGCAATCTTCCTGCTTCTGCCTCCCAAGTGCTGGAATTACAGGTGTGAGCCACCACACCTGGCACTGTGATATTTGGTTCTGATTGCTAGTGGGCGTGAGTCGCCATGCCCAGCATTGTTGTACGTGGTTACCAGGGATTGAACCCAGGTCCTTGCACTTGCAAGGCAGGTGCTGAAACACTGAGCTAAATCCCCTACCTTTATTTCACTTTGAGTATGTCCTCAAGGTACGTCCATTTGAGTATAAATGTCTCAAATTTATCATTTTTATGGCAGAGTAATACTCCATTTTAATAAAAACTGATATCTTCTTTATCCAGTCTGCAATTGATGGACTTTTGGGTTGTTTCCAAGATTTGGCTATCATAAACTGAATTGCTATAAACATGGGTGCCCATATGTTGCTGTGATATGAATCTTTTAATTCTTTCATGTATATCCCTAGCAGGGGAATAGCCAGGTCAAATAGGACTTTTAAATCTAGTTCTTTGAGGAATCTGCACACTGATCTCCACGGTGGTTGCACCAGTCTACATTCCCACCAACAGGGGAGAAGTTTCCTTTCTTCCCATAGCCTCGCCAGCATTTATTGCTAGTTAATTTTGAGAAAGCAGCCATTCTTTGTGGAGTGAGATGAAATCTCAGTGTTTTCATGTGCATCCCTTGAATGACCAATGATGTTGAGCATTTCTTCATATACTTCTTAGCTGCTTTTACTTCTTCCTTTGAAAAGTATCTGTTCATTTCAGATGCCCATTTTTGAATTGGGTCTTTAAATTTGGGTGGGCTGATTTTTTAAGCTCTTTATATATTCTAGATAGTGGCTCTTTGTCTCAGAAACAGCTAGTAAAGATTTTTTCGCGTATTGTTTGTTGTCTTGTTGCTCTGCTGGTGGTTTTTCTTGCTGTGCAGAAGATTTTTAATAGAATGAGATTCCATTTGCTGATTCCTTTTGCTAGCTCTCATGGTGTAGAGGTTTTGTTCATAGAGTCTTTCCCTAAGCCAATGTCTCCAAAAGTTCTACCTAACCTATTCTGCAGCAGGTTAGTGTTTCTGTTGTAATATTTAGGTATCTAATTCACTTTGATTTTAGTTTAGTACACAGTGAGAGAAACTGGTCTTAGTCTTTGGTAGGTTGAAACCCAGTTTTCCCAGCACCATTTGATAAAGAGGCTCTTTCCTCCTTTGAGGATATTTGGCTCTTTTGTTAAAGATGAGGTAGCTTCGTGTGTCTGGCATTGTTTCTGGGTCTTCTAGTCTGTTCCACTGATCTTTGGGTCTGTTACTTTGCCAGTACCACACAGTTTTTATCACAGTATCTTTGTAGTTTAGTTTCAAGTTGGGGATTGTGATACCCCCCTGCCATGTCCTTGTTGCCTAAGATTGGTTTTGCTATTCCAGGTCTCTTATGGTTTCAGAGGAATTTTTGGATTATTTTCGCTAGCTCTGTGAAATGTGCTACTGGGATTTCAATTGGGATTGCACTGAATCTGTATAGTAGTTGTGAGAGTACAGTCATTTTGATGATATTAGTTCTTCCTACCCAGGAACAAAGGATGTCTTTCTATTCAGAACTTCTATGTCTTCTTGGTTCAGCTTTTGTAGTTCACATGTATCAAGGAATTTATCTATTTTTTTCTGAATTTTCCATTTGATGAGAGGACAGTTTCTAAATATATTTAGCAATCATCTCTAGAATTTTGGCAGAATCTGTTGTGACATTACCTTTTCATTTCTAACTCCATGGGTTTGAGTTATTCCTTTCCTTTCTTTGGTAGTATTGGCTAAGGGTTTATCTATTTTGTGTAATCTTTCAAAAAACTGATTCATTGATTCTTTTTACATTTTTAGTCTCTATTTCACTAATTTTTT
>PVIR01027946.1:5837-22583 GCA_004026965.1 Petromus typicus
GGGAATCGAACCCGGGTCCTTGCGCTTGCAAGACAGGCGCCGGAACCACTGAGCTAACTCCCCGGCCCCTATCACAACAGTTTTATAATATATCTTGAACTCCAAAATTGTGAAGCCCCCTGCTTTGCTCTTTTAATCTATAATTGCCTTTGCTATTCTGAGTCTCTTTTGGTTCTATATGAATTATAGTATTGCCTTCTCAAGTTCTGTGAAGAATGGTATTGGAATTTTGATTTGAAATTGCATTAAAATCTGTATATCAGTTTTGGAAGTTCGGCCACTTTTACTACAAAGATTCTGATTATTGAGAAAAAGGAGCTGTCTTTCCATTTTATGGCATCTTCTTCAATTTGCTTTTCCAGAATATTATGGTTGTTGTTTCAGTGTTCTTTTAATTCTTTAGTTCAATTATCCCTATTTAATTTTTCTTGATGACATAGTGAATGGTTTTATTTTCCTAATTTCTTTCTCAAAGAGTTAATTATGGGTGTACAAGAACACTACTGATTTTTGTGTGTTGATTTTGTATCTTACTAGATTGATGAATTTGGTTATACTTTCAGGAATCTTGAGGGTGAACTTTTTGGATCTTCTAAGTAAAAGACCATGTCATCAGCAGATAATGGTAATTTATCTTCTTCTTTTCCTATACACATAATTTTTTTCAGTCATTTGTCTGTTTGCTCTGACTAGTATTTTGAGTACAATACTGAACATTCTCATCTTGTTCCTGCTGTTGGGAGTCAGTCATAAATGGCTTTTATGAGATTGAGATGGTATTCCTCAATATCTATTTTCTATAGTTTTTATCATAAATGGGTGCTGGCTTTTGTCAAGTTTCTCATGTATCTACTGGGTGATCATATGATTTTTGTCTTTGCTTCTGTTTTTCTGGTGCACTATATTCACTGACTTACATATCTCAAACCACTCTTGCCTGTTTGAATGAAGCCTGGCTGGTTATGTTGCATGGTTTTTTTGATGACTCATTGCATTCTGTTGGCCCATACCTTGGTGAGAATTTCTGCATCTTGATTAATTAGACAAACATATAGTTTTTTTGTTTTGTTTTGTTTTGTTTTGTTTTTTAATTAGATACTGGCCTGGTTTTGGAATCAAAGCACACTGAAATTTGACTTGGTTTTCATCTGATTTGTTCTGTGAACAGAATGGTGGAAAGAGTTGTTTGTGAACCAAATGCACTGTAATGGTAGCTTCCATGAATGACCTTAAGAATACTCTTTCCCTCACAATTTTATAAAAGCTTGAGGACTACTGGGGTTAGAAGTGCACTGAAGTTTTCACAGAATGCAGCAGTGAACCCATCTGGACTTGGGCTTTTCTTAATGGATAGATATTTATTACTGCTTCAATTTCATTGCTTATTATTTATATTTTTCATGATTTTTATATCCTCTTGGTTCAATTTTGGCAATTCATGTGTTTCTAGGAATCTCTTCATTTTTTCTGAAGTATCAAATTTATTAACATATAGTTTTATAAAGAAATTTATATATATATATAAATTTATATATATAAATAATAAATAAATAAATAATAAATATATATATAATAAATATAAATATATATAAATATATATATATAATAAATATAAATAATAAATAAATAAATAAATAATAAATAAATATAAATTTATATATATATATTACTATGGTAGTGTCAATTGTGATTTCACCTTTAATTTCACTAATTGGGTATTTTCTCTCCCTTTTGGGTTACACTGACTAAAGGTCTCATACTTCATTTCTTAGCATCGTGTTGTACAGATTAAATGCTCTGAACGAAACATGAACTGCAGATAGCCATTGTATGAAATGCTTCCCTTGGTTCTCCCTCCATGTGTAACCTCTGAGTTATATTCTGCAGGTAAACTGTAGTTCATTGCCTTCACCTTATTTCTAAATCCACTTGAACATTCCATGGTATAAAGTTCTGAACCATCAACTGGAGCATTATATATAGCAAATTCCCTTTCCTTGATAAATGTATAATCTAATACCCTGCAGCGGGACATGGTACACAGGAGAGGTCTCTAACATCATCAGATCTCTGATAAATCCTACTGCTAATCAGGGATATTTTGTAGTCAATTGGGAAAACATTTGTAAGATCTCTCTAAAAAAAAAAAATCAATGCATCTACTACCATCACTACTGGATACAAAAAAAAAAGTACATTTCACAATTGCTATATGATTTTACTCATATTTTTGTGTTTCTGGTTTTGAAAAAGCCTACATGACTGCTTAATCTTTCCATTCAACAACATTTATTGAAAATAAACTGTAGAGAATACAAAATCAAGACAATATCTCTTGAAATATCTTGACTGATTTATAAGATGGAAGGTTAAGCTGTTTGTGCATTTGGCTTAACAGATGGATTGCTGGAGCTTTCAGGATTACCATGAGCTGTTGAAGAAACATGCTTCATGGAATGTCTACATCCATCAAAACAATTTTTCCTTACTACTCATGATGCAAAGGCTATAGCATATACTATCTTTCAGGCTAGTGTCAGAAAGCCAGTCTTCTACATATGACCAACTGCTTCTGTCATCACCCTCCATGTAAAAATTCAACATCATGACATAAAGTAAAGAACACTGAAAGTGGCAACCAACCACCCACACATCTCAACAACTGAACACTCCAGCATGGTGCCTGGGATGGTGTCTAAATTACAGCACAGGCAGTGTCTCTTAACATTCTTGCTGTTTACAGTGCTTTACTCTAGGACAACCTCCTACAATTGCCTTTCTTTAATTTGAGGCTATTTCTTCTTTTCCGGGTTTTAATAAAAATGAACCAGGGCAGACATGACTATGTAACAGCAAAGCATTGTAGCAGCTGTTTGAACAGTAGGAGGATAAATACTAAGAATGTTTCTATGTGAAGCTTCTCTGTTTAATAAATCAGAAATAAGATTAAATTCAAGCTCAGTTTTACTTGTATGCAGTATGTGCAAGGCAGATTTTATAACCCTAATCTTCATGTAGAAATTCTGACATGTTACTCTGCTTGTCTGTGGTCCTTCATGTCACAACAAAGCAGTTATCCTTGCTTAAATTAAAAGCCAACTTGGTCTTGTTACATCTTCTCTTCATAAAGCTGTGCTGGACTTAAATAAGCAGTAGTAAGTACAATCAATATACATTCCTGAAGCACTGCACCAAAGACAGCAGTAAATATCTTCTCAGAATGAAAAGGTATATTGTTCTGATCCTCCACCTTTCTGAATAAAGTCAGGTTGAAAATGGGAAGAGGCCTTCATTACATTCCCTGTTAATTCTGTAGAGATATTATTCATAAGTTTATGACTTCTTTGTATTGATAGTTTGATGGCATTCCCCTAAAGTATATTTTATATAAATGTCAACTGATTAAAAATATAACTTTTTAATAATCTGAGATTAATGTGGGCAAATTATTAGACAAGGAGTGGTAGAGATATCTAGAACTATTTATTGGTTTATCGATTGACTGACTGACTAATAATATGTATGTGTACTGAGAAAAAAATGAAGCTACCCCAGCCAATTGAACTTAAATGTAAAGTATCATCTTACCCTGGAGTGCACAAGCATTTAAAATCAAGAGCTATAAAGGTATCTTACTCTTAATTCTCTATTTGTACTACTTTGCTGAGAAAAATAGATTACACCAATATTTTACTTCCAAGCATTCAGTGATTTCCAACTATATTGTAAATTGCACTGATCTTTTAAATTCAAAACTGACTTCTTCCCCAAACAGAACGTTCCAATTCACAATGTTCCATCTATAAACTGTATTCCACAGGCAAAGCGTTGCTTCCATTCCTCTTGGGAAATGTCACGGAGTTCCTCATTTTCCTCACCATTGTACCTGCCATTTCACTTGTAAACATGAAAGCATCTACCCAGACCCATCTTAAACTGGTAAATACCTTAAAAGTGATGCATGATGCAGTTATTTTGCTGAGTTAATATGATCTAATCACACCATTGATCCTACCAGATCTGTTCTTTCTTCCATAGGTATTAAAATTCACTTTGTATCACTTCTCTCACTTGTCAGCTGCAAACTCTTTGATGGCAACTGCTTTATTTTTATTGTGCTTGCATCATTTTTGCTTTTGTTGTGGTAAAATACTCACATGTGAAATGTACTACATTAGCCACCGATGAGTTTAAAACAGTGGTATTAGGTACATTCACACAGTAATACAGTCATTTCCAGCAACCACCTCCAGAATATTTTCATCTTCACAAAATCTATGCATCCCGCAAACAGTAACTCCCAATCCTTCATCCTAACAGTCCTGTTTACAAACTCTTCTCTTTTTTGGCTCTATGAGTTTCACTACCTCAGCGACATAACAGAAGCATCTATGCAGTTTCTGTCCCTCTGGGTCTGGCCTGGTTCACTTAGCTGAATGTCCTCAGGTCCACCCATGCTCAGTGTGCATCAGAATTCCTGTGGCAGCAGCACAGTGCTGATGAACACAGTCACGAGCCCATAAATACAGCTGGAACTGTGTTCAACCCTCTGTCTTAGATTAAAATGAAACCACAGTGAATTGTGTTAGTAGGCTTATCAAGTCTTTGTTGCCAGAAGAAATGCAAAATAGACATTTAAAGAATATTTAGTTACTGCTCTAACAGAATATTCTGTTTGGTACAACAATCTTTGCAATACTTTTTGCTTTATATCTGTGAAACAAATTCACCTATATCTATCTATATCTATAGGATTTGATCCTTATAAACTCTTTTGTTTGGAACCCATCCACCTGACCAGTCTAGAACAGAGAGAAAGAACACAGTTCTCTATTATTCTCTTGTGAACAGTGGCAGTACAATCAGTTTGCTGACTCAGGTATAATCCTTCACTCTATTTCTCTTGTGTAGGAGTGTTTAGCCTAAGGGTAACCTTATAGTAGTTCTAGTCAATAAGGTACAACTGAATACCTTCTGAGTGGGTATTTAAGAGAGAAAATATCACTGGTATGATCAAAGTTATTGACTCAGCTGGCAGACAGCTTTGGCTTTTGTATCCTCCATTTTCATTTAATGAGTCCTTGAATATTGACAGTATTAAAGGTACAACGTTATTATCAAGGTATGATGGTGGACATCCTACAGCTATTTTGAGACCATGAGGCTAAAGCCAAAATACTATATCACAGTGACATATGTGCACCCATGTTTATAGCAGCCCAATTTGTGATTGCTACATCTTGGAAACAACCCAAGTGTCCATCAACTGGAAACTGGATAAAAAAAGCTGTGGTTCTTCTATAGAATGGAGTATTACTCTGCCATAAAAATGATAAGTTTGAATCATTTATACTTAAATGGACATACCTTGAGGATATTCTCATAAGTGAAATAAATAGGGCACAGATAGGTACATATCACATCTTTTTTCTGGTATGAGAAAATAAAGATGTAAATGAGTCCTAGAATTGTATGTTATTTATTGTGAAATAGAAAATACTCAATGTAAAATAGGGTGAAGGGGGAAAATGATGAAATTGTAACAATAAGGTAAGGAAACAAATTTTATGTATATGGGGGGTGGTAGAGTGGGTAGGGCTATGGGAAAAAATGAGGATTAAGTTGTGTCTTATACTGGTACAAATCCCCATTATGGAGTGCAATCATGATGCATATACGTAATGTACCAATAAAGATTAAAAATTTTTTTAAAAAGTGCTGAGAATGTAAAAAAAATACTATGGTATCTAAAACTTGTATACAGTGTTAACTTTGGAATGCTTGTGTCACTGTTCTCTTATAAAGGCAGATAAATCTCATATTTTCCAGCTTTCAATACACAGCTTCTCATTGCCTTTTAAGAGGATGCAGTTTTCAATTAGAATGTTCAGCTAAATTATATCTAAGTCCCAAAACATAAAAAACTTGTACTTGAGGCTGAAATTTTAGCTCAGTGTTTCTGGTGTCTGCTTCACAAATGCAAGGTCATGAGTTCAATCCTCAGTTCAAAAAAAAAAAAAAAGCTATTAAAATCACCTACAAATTCAAATTCTTATCTGTCAAATTCTTAATGGTATCACACTATGAGGTGACAAAAAATATAGGTGTGTGAACATTCATGTGTGTGCATGAAGATGATGGTTTGCATATATGTGTGTGTGTGTGTGTGTGTGTGTGTGTGTGTGTGTGTGTGTGTGTGTTTAACTACAGCTGTTTCAGATTTGGGCACTTTCTGGCCATTTTTTCAAGAGATTCTGCCAGGAAATCACATTTCTCAGGGACAAGAAAAGGGGTGAAGTGGGGCTAGAAGGGGAGAAGAGATTCATGTGGAAAGACGCAATTTTCCAAAGCTGGCCTTCAGCCAGGAATTCTGCCTATTGATGGCAGGCTGGGAGCGTGGGAAATAGGAACTCATTTCTGAGAAGATCTACAGAGTGATTAACACTCTCAACAAGTATTTTCCAGATGTACAGCAGAAAATTCTAAACAAGCTACTCATATCCTCCTCCGGGAAGCTGAGTTCTGTGAGCCTGAAGTGCAGTCTCCTATGGTAGTGTCCTGTAGTATGTCAGCACTCCATAAAAAATAGGTTTGTTGTGATTCATTGCTCTCGACTTTATTTCTGCCATGTCAGGGGTTCTTGGGTCACTTCACACTTGGAGCACATGACACTCTTTAAAGAGAAGGGGCTTTGAAGCACTAAGAACTCCATTTCACTGCATGCCCATCTTGACTGTTTTCAGAAATACTAGTCACAAACATTCATGACAGGCCGTGGCCATATGTTCCAGTTGGAATTCTGCCAATGGGGAAGATTTGAGAAAGATCTTTTCATCTTTAACTCAGAATGATGTTCAAATCACAAAAATAATTCTGGCTTTTACCAACATGTGCTCTGGTTATTATCAGTTGAAAGAGTATTTCATTCACTTATATTGCTGGCGTGTGGTTCTGGGAAGTACATTTGATAAGACATTGGCCTCTAAGACCTTCTTGAAAACTAGAGAGTTAAAGGAAGAGAAACTTGCTTTATTTTTTTTTCCTGAGCTCCTTCATACAAAGTGTACTGAGCCTGCACAGTGCTCCTAAAGTTCTGAGAATACTGTCTTGGAGTTGAAAAAAATGAATTGTCTATAAATTGCAATTAAATAATGACATTGATAATAATAACACAAACCACATGTTAGCATTTAACTGTTGTGAAGATCCTATGAACTCGTGTTGTCATTAACTCTATTTGTTGGATAGAAATCTGTGGTTCAGAGTGGTTGGCTTTTCCTGCTAACACAGCAAATAAGTGATGAAGAGTGACTCAGGTCCACTTGGGTCCAGACTCTCCACTTTCATTAACAGCACTGAGAAGGGTTATATGAGTGGTTTCTCAATGGCCTCGGGCAGAGCTGAAAGTAGTCTCTCCCACATCCTTCCTTCCTGACCACAGTTTGAACATTTGGTCATCCTGGAAGCATTTCTTCTATTTTTTTTCTTGCACTAGTCACAGAGCAAAATCGTGTGGTTATGGATCACCTGCATGCACATCAGCTGTGGCTAAAAAGAGATCTTGGAAAAGAACAGCTAATAATAGAGCTAGTGGGAAAAGTAGAGAAAATAGGGAGAGATGAGAGGCAAAGCATGAGGAAAGATGAGGAGAGATGACAGGATCACGGAGAAAGCTGTTTGGGGCCACGGCTCTCTTGAGTGTTCAGTCCCTTCTCTTGAAATTTAAAGCAAGTTTTATCCCTTTCTCAAAAAGCAGCCAAGCTATACAGGTACTGCACTGAATATACTTAGTATATGGTAAAACTTGGAGAGAATATTTAAGAATAAGACCAACTTTGGGGGTAGTACTATTACAAACTGAAGACTAATATATGACAGTTTACATTTTTTTAAAAACCCTGGGCTTTCGAGGAAGAATAAAATTAGTCACTGGGGATAAATAGATTCAACTCTGGGCCACAATAAAACCATGTTCTATTAGAGGCATTTTGCATAAAACACATGAACTTGGAACCTGCCAATTCAATCTGGCAATTGTATATGTAAACATGCATTTACAGAGCATCAGCTGGTAACTCTGCCTGTAGTTCTCCCCTTATGAACTGATTTGAAGTGCATTGAATTTGTGTTCCTAACACATATGGGGTACAGACATTTGAAAATGAATGATGTGCAATTTTATTATTAAACACTCAGCAGGTTTCAAAGACAACTGCATTTCATTAATAATAAATAATAAAAAATGAAAATGCAATAAAATATTAACATATCAAACACCTCTGGTATTGCTATTTTTATGCACAAAGCATCTTACCTTCCCAGGAGACTAAGTCCCTGACTGATTGTAAGTAGGTATTTACTAAAGAAAATAAACTCTTTCATATGATTCAAATAAACAGAAGCCACAGCTAGTGTGCCTCATTATTTTTTAATCCTTTATGTGGAAATAATTTCAAACACACAAAAGTTGCAAGAGTAGCAGAAAGAATATCCAAGGCTACTCCTATAACCTTTCCCCAGATTCACCTACAATGTCTTGTGTAACTTAATTTAAAAATTCTGCTCTGTTTAAACAAAGGTCTATCTGCCCATCCATTTACCTAAAACCATTTTTCCCAAACCATCTAAAAAAAACTGGTAAAACATAACCATTTAAAATTTCAGTATGAATTCCTCAAGAATTAGGGGGTTTTTATATGATTATAATACAGTTATCTCCATTGGTAAATGTATCACTGACATAATAATTCCGAGTGAATATACCAAATTTGCCACTTAACTTCACAATGTCCTCAGTAGCATTTTCTCTCGAATATACAAGATCAGGTTACGATGCATTTACTTTTCATATCTCTTTAGTCTCTTTAACTTAGAGTATTTTACTAACTCTTTGCCTTTGGTGACATTTACAATGTTAAAGAATACAGGATTTTTGATTTGCTACATTCTTCTAAGAATGTTCTTTAGTTTGAATTCTGTTGATATTGCCTTTTAATTAAATTCAGATTTTATGTATTATGCCTGGCTGAAAGTTGCAAAGTACATATTCCTCAGGGATATAACACCTCCAGACACTTGCTGTCCTCCTTATCCTCAATGCTAATGCTGATCTCTTGGGTAGAGTTTCATTCCAAGTTTCCCATTGTACAGATACTACATTTGAGCTGATAACTAATAAGAAATCTACAAAAAGATACCTCACAATAATACAAACATATTGTGACCTATCAACATTTCTACCCTGGATTTAGCATCCACTGATATTCCTTTATGATGATTACAATATGATTACTTTCTAGTTCTAGACTCCTCTCAACAATTACTCCATTATTTATATCATTTGTATGAGGCCATAAAAAACTGAGCAGATAAGACATCCAACACCTCCAGAGAATATGTTCTCATTTTGTAGCAACTTGATAATATACAAGTCAGTGAACTCTGAGTCTAAGTTTTACCAGTAACATAATGGCAGTAATGTATTTAGAAAATCCAAACAAGGGTTTATTTGAAAACAATAGCAATTCCTTTACTATTTGTGAGAGTAGAAACTTTTATAAGGATATAAAATATCATTAAACATAAAAATGCACTGAAGTGTTCCTGTTGTGACAATAACGGAAGCTGTCATAGTGTTTTCCAGTTTTAAGAGCACTGTGATGTATATTAACTTATATTAGCCTGGAAAAAATGGAGGTAGGTAGAATAGCCACGACTTCCATTTTACAGGGAGGGACTTGACTGGTATTTCTTTGTGAGTGCCGAGGAGAGAAGGAGACACACACACACACACACACACACACACAGAGAGAGAGAGAGAGAGAGAGATGCTCCCATGATCTTATCATCAATATATAAGCTAATATCTGATTCTAGAGTTTGGGCCAGGATAATTTGAGTGGTGGAAAGGTGATTAGGAAGCCTCGAGTAGAAAATGACCAGCTATGAAGAAGGCAGGGATCTGTAATAACTGACTCCCAAGGCTTTTATATTCAATCTGGGAAATGAAGATGAGAATTTGAAAATCTCAACCCAATATTCAACTAAATAGAGTAAGACTGGGAGATCTGGAGCAAGGGTCAGAGGAAGGAACATCAGGGGAAGGTTAAGTGTAGTGTGATGATTGACTTGCTTGCAAAGGTTACATTTAAAGTCTTGAAGGAGATGTAGTCCTCTGGAAAACAGCCTATCAGATGCAAGGAATAAAGCAAAGGAAGCAAGGACAGGCATAAGGGGCCCCCACAGCTTTGGCAAGATGAACTAGAAAAATGACATGAGAGGAAGTCAAGGCACTGGTGCTACAGGGATCCCAAGGGCCTTGGAGGCCAAGTGAAACCTATGAAGAAATAATAGAAGGGTTGGAACTCAGGAGTCTCATGAAAACACTTTAATGTATTCAGGAAGGTTAAGATTTTCATTCTACATGGTAAGCTAAATAGGATAGCACTATGTATTATTTACATAGATCCTTCCTTCTTATTGTATCCTCATCCTGAGGTTTTCACATTCTACACTAAGATTAACTGCATGTATAAAATTGTGGGTCCATACCTCAAAGTATTCTGCTGAACTTCTTAGAACTTCAAATTTCTTTTCTCTTTATTCAAAGTAATTTCAAAAGGGTAATTCCTTTTCCTTACTACGTCATACCACACTTATGATACAAACCGTGTTTGTATCACATCCTGGATCACAACTTTCTTGGGGATAATCAGGATAATCCAATGTACCTTTTATTACTCATTATCCAAAATAAATTCCTGGTTCATGGACTGAGCCTCTAAAACATTATATGAACAATTACTCATAGAGATAAAGAAAAGGAACATAAATTCACACAGGAGATCATATTAAAATTCCCACAAAAGATGCTCCACCAAGAGTTTAATTAGAAAATCCAATTTTAAAAAAAGCAGCAAACCTAATTCCTCTAAGGATTTTCTGTGGAAATTACTAAGTTTTAAATCAGATTTCAGATATTATATAGGAGGGAAATTTTCAAAAAAAGTATTTTAAACATTCACTTCTTCTGAAACAACATTAGCATAAAAATGACCAAAAAACTTATGAACCCTCTTATACATATTCTCAACATTTCCAAAGTTTTCATTCAGAGTCTTATGGTCAAGGTCTGTGGTTCTTCTCCTCAGGATGTGAGACTGTTTCATCATCATGTGAGTATTCCTTTTCAAAGAAGTGGCTTCACCTTTGCAGTGTCACTTTCAGCAATAAGCTAGCCAAAGTTTACCTTGTGTTACAGGAATCTGTGAATGTGATGCCTTTATCACAAAAAGAGGAAATGAAAAAAATCATCATGTTGAATTTGACCCTGAGATCTGGAAGAAAAATTGTTCAAAGCAAGTTGCTTTGGCTTTCTTCGCAGACATCGTACCATTTTCTAAAGTTGCAATGGGCAACTGTAGGAAAGTGAGGTCAGTCTACACCTCTTTCAGCTTGAGGAAACATCCTAGCAGATGTTCTTCCATTACTCCTACTGTCATGATATGTAATTAGGACTTTGTGGCTTTAAGGTAATAATGCATACAACACCCTCTGCACCATGGTATCATGGCTTAGTGCTTAAAATAATTTGTTACCTATGATTTTAATAAATTCCTCAGAAGAATATTATCTACTTAAGCAAAATTATAAAAGCTTTAAAAGTATTAAAAAAGTTAACTATAAGTAGTACATGTGGTTAATTAAATTATATTTTCTAACTTAGCAAATTTATTCTAATGAATTTATTTATTTACTTAGCCAAAAATTACAAATTAATTGAGTGATTCCTACATTTGGGGCATTAACACAGTTGCCAGGAAACAACAATGAAAAGACAAAATCTTTCACAAGTAAAACTTTTGTTAAGACAAAGGATAAACAGCTAAGCCAAAAATAAAATTAAATTTCAAGTATCAAAACATGCATGATATTATACATTTGTATATCTATGATTATTTTTATAGCCCATTCAACATTTTATGTATCTATATTTTCTTAGTTTAATCATATTTATCAAAGTAGTAATTCACCTACTATGTTCAATATGGATCTTGTAATTACACCTTCTGTTTAGTTTTCAGCCAATTTCATGTTACTGATTTATATTGCTGTAGGTAGTTTTATTTTATGTAATTATGTCATATAATCTCATAATCATCATGATAAATTATTCATTATAAACTGTACTTATGACATATAATTAAATAACTAATAAATCATACATTATAATTGCATGTATATATTTTTTCTTTATTTCAAACATATTTTTAGAAATTGTCTTTATTGGTACATTATGAATACACATGATAATCTCATTCAACATTAAGAGTTTGTAAAAATGAGAATTAAGTTGTGTCTTATACTGGTACAAATCCCCATTATGGAGTGCAATCATGATGTGTATATTTAATGTACCAATAAAGATTTTAAAAAAAGAGTTTGTACCAGAATATGACATGACTTGATTCTCATTTTTTCCCTTCCCACCCACCCATTTCCCCCGCCCTCTATATACACAATTTTTGTTTTCTTTTTTTATTATTATCACCACATTCATTTTCCCCTTGTTATTTACCCTTACACTCTTTCCTTTTAAATATTTTCTATTTCACAATATCAACTATACATACTACAACTCATTTACAACTTCATATTCTCATACTAGAGAAAAGATATGATATTTAAACATCTGTGACCTGTCTATTTTGCTTATGAGGACGTCCTTAAGGTACATCCACTTGAGAACAGATGTTTAGTACAGTTTAGTTAAGGGGATAGTTCATGGCCATCTCTCCTTTACAATTCCAGAGTGACAGAATTTCATATTCTTAGATTCAAATCAGTGGAGGTTTGACTCTAGGAGTCCTCCATTGCTCTCTTTTCTTCACCTCATGTTAGAGACAAGAAATGAAAAATTCTAGAGTTAAGAATAAAATTTATTCCCAAAGATCTAAACCATATTTCTCTTTCTACAAACACTTCTGATACAGCCTTCACAAATATACTTTGGATCATCGCCTGAGGTCAGATTTAAATAGCATTCCAAGAAAAGTCCTATGCTTATAGCTAAGATTATATCAATGACAATAATAGCTTTCGTGGTTACATCTCTCTCCATAAACTCACCTACCCCAGTTTCAGTCGGTCTCCTGCTACCGTTATCCTAGTTGAACTCCTCTTAGTAAAGTCAAAGAGTTTCTTGCACAAATTATATCACTTATTCAAAGTACTGTCTTTGTTCATTTTTTCCCTGAATCCTTATGCTGCCCTACTTGATTTAACATTTTTTTTTTTTTTTTTTTTTTTTACTGTGGACTGAATACTGGGACAAGCAATCATTGGACTAAAATCCCAGCCTTTTTTTACTAGCAGTATTTATTTTTTACATGGAGATTATGTCTTGTTAAGTTGCCCAGGCTGAGCCTGAACTTGTGATCCTCTTGCCTAAGCCTCCCATAGTGCCTCCCTGTCAAACTCTGATGTATTTTCTTTTACAGCTTCATTTATATTATTTTTCTCATTACTTCAAATCTTTGCATGGAATCATTTGTCTTTCCCATAGTTGTATTAGATAATCTTCCATTGTTCATTTCTTTAAAATTATTATTAGATAAGATGGTATAACTGAAACTCAGATGGCTAAACAAGTGGCTTAAAAATGCTGGTTTAGGGCCGGGGAGTTAGCTCAGTGGTTCCGGCGCCTGTCTTGCAAGCGCAAGGACCCGGGTTCGATTCCCTGGTAACCACATACAATACTGGGTGTGGAGACTCACCCCAGCAGCAACCAGTACCACATACCACAGTGCCAGGCATGGTGGCTCACGCCTGTAATCCCAGCATTTGGGAGGCAGAGGCAGGAGGACTGCTGTGATGTGAGTTGGAGGCTGAGCTCAGGGCCAGCCTGAACTACAAAGTGAGACCTTGTCTCAAAAAAAAAAAAAAAAATGCTGGTTTAAAGATTATGTATATGGGGGGTGGGGGGCTTGCAGGGCGGGGGGAAAAAGGAAACAATGAGAATCAAGTCATGTCATATTCTGGTATAAACTCTCAATGTTGAATGTGGTGATGATGTGTATTTATAATGTACCAACAAAGATTTAAATATTTTAAAAATGCCAGTTTAGAGAAATTTCAGCAGAGGGCTTTACTGTTTTACCTGGTAGAATATATGATTACAAATGCACTCCATGGTTTGCCACAGAAGTTACAGACATTATTTTAAGAATTCATGTCATTATATATTCCTATAAATAAATTTTAAAATGGAGATAATTCTTACAATCACATTGCACTTTAATTGATGGTACTTTTTCTTAAAAGTACCATATAAAACAGTCCCTGTTACAATAAAAAATATTTAATTTAATGAAAATACATTAATAGGCAATTTCTTCCAAGATTGGAACTGTTTTAATCATAAAAGATCTCTGAATAACTAACCACAGAATATCATTGGTGAAAATATTGTGTCATAGCCATATTTACAAATCATTTTTTTGGACCAGGACATTTTATTCTGAATTTGGAAATACTCAAGCTTTCTATCAAGGCAAGAGAAATGGGGGAAAGGAAATTCTTGCAACCCTTACTTCCTGAAGAATTTTTAGATCTTACAGAGTTTTGTCACACATATGAGTGGTATCTGATGTGAAGCCACGCAAACACACATCAAAATTCTTTTTCATAATGGTTGTACCAAGGTGTATTATAAAAGGAATCTATTATAACCTCTGCACTTCTATCAACACTCCCACTGCCTTATCTTTACCAAGGATGGCAGACATGTACCAATAAAGATAATTTAAAAAAAAAAAAAGAAAGAAGAGTGCGCCGACCACTTTGAATAGTAGTCCCTCATTCTCTTATATCACCTAGCACCGCCCAATTCTTGCTGTCACACCAATGAAACAATTATGGAGCCACAACTGATAAGAACCCCAAATAGCAAGCTCTTATGAAAGAAACAGAACTAAATTACAGTCTTCATCTAGCAGCCAAGGATGAGGGTTATAACTTCCTCCAAAGACTGGAGGTCATTGCTCTTACTGTATTTGGGGCTCTTGTCTTAAGTTTCAGCCAGTGTCTATCTCCACAGAGAAATTCAGAACTGAGAAGGACACTAGCTATGCATAGCTGTCACCGTTCAACTTAATGAAGACTTCATACTTCTGCCAAGACTGGAGGGCAGAAGAGGAAGCTGTAATGCCTGGTATTCTGTCCATGGCATCAAAATTAAGAAGAGCGGTCAGCGTGTGCACCAGGCTCCGCACATCCCTCCCCTTCAGATTCTGCTCTAGACACTGGCTTCAGGGTTCTCACACCTGTGAAAAAACAGTAAACATAGAACCAAACATAGCTCTGCAGATTAAAAGTGCCTCCCCCTTTTCTCATTACATTTGCAAACTTCTCTTATCAGAACAGGGGTCCTTGTAACAGCTAACTCTAAGGTAGGATGTTTTAATACAGAAACTGTGAAAGCCATACAAAGAAGGGAAGTGAGGACCTCTGGATAGAAAACATCTGACTATATGAATATGAGCTGCCCAATGAAACAGAAAAGTGAGTGAGGGCTGGTTATTTGGTACATCTCTCTCTCTCTCTCTCTCTCTCTCTCTCTCTCTCTGTGTGTGTGTGTGTGTGTGTGTGTGTGTGTGTGTGTATGTGTAGTATCAAACTGAATCTGCTGTTATCACTTGCCACTTTTCCTGAGGTCGGATAATTCTTCAAATGGATTTAATTAAATGGTACTATTAAATTTTAAAACTTCAAAAGAAGATTTAAATTTTACCTAAGTGTTATCCTTTCTAGCCAACTTCTCTAAGCTCCTCAAATCAATATGTGATAAGCTGCCTTCTGACATGTCTACATAAGAGAGCTGCCTTCTGACATGTTTGCATGTCAGGTATGCAAACTGCTTCTGCAGGGACAAAAATGGTATCACATTGCCAGAAGGGCAAAAAATTAGCAAACCACAAATTTGGTGGTGGTTGGGCATAAAATTGGATTACAGAATCCAAATACTCTAGTTAGCATGTTTCTTTAATTTCACATTCCTGGAAAGTTAGCTTGGGCTGAACATTGCAGACAAAAGTAAAATCTAAGCTCATATTCATATAGTCAGTAAATTATTGATTCAAAAAAATCTACTGCATATCAGCTATTTAGGAAATATTTTTTTTCTGTAATCTGGCGGTGAGCAAAACACATGAGTTTGTGCCTTCGTGAAGCTTACATTCTATTTCAGAGTAATAAAATAAAACTATGCATCTACTGCAAGGGATTTTAAGATACAGAATAAAAAGTAATGCAGAGAATGATACACACACAGCTAGGACCAGTCTGGGGTTGACTCTTATGAATTGGTTATGGGTACATTGATGGATGATAAGCAGATAGATAGTTAATTGGGTTAGGGTTAGGGTCAGATGGTGAGCTATTTCATCAGAGATCCGAATAAAAGAAACAAACAGATAAAGGGGTAGGGAAGGAAGGACAGAGGTTTGTGTGTTCTTAGCACAAAGAGAAGGTAAGAGGTCAGGGTGATTAAAATGTAGTACATCAGAAGGGGATGGGGTAGAGCACAGAAGCAATGGGCCTTGTAGATGTTCACACAACTTATTTCACTCCAAATGAGATGAAAGCCTTCTGGCAGCTGTGAGCTGGAAACATGAAATGACTTGCCATATATTTTCAAAGCTTTTCTCGGATTGTTGGGTAGAGAACAGATCCTAGAAAGGCAGGAAT
>PVIR01027947.1:0-22573 GCA_004026965.1 Petromus typicus
AGTCCCCAGTCTTCCAGCACCGACCTGTGCACTTTACCCCGTGGCTCCTAAACAAGCTGCCTGGGAATCTTGTCACATGTGCCGTGCATTGGATACAGATGTCCAGAAAGCAGAGGACAAGGAGATGTGAAGCACCACAAGTTAAAGAGATATGTAGAAGGGGATGGGAAGGACAACGGAGTAATTTCAAATGCTTCCCAGAGCATGGATGGTCTGATCAGTAATTGGGAATGAAAGTAGGATTGGAAAGGCTTTCTCTCTGTAAAGTGGGAAACAGACTTAGTCAAGGAAATGAGAGATTACCGGTTATGTATTTGGCTATTTGTTCTCCCTCCACAGCAATAATCATAGTTACAGTTATGAAAGAGATGTTTCTCACATCTAAATTATTTCCTTTTATTATGTATGTACATAGCCATAAAACATAATAATTTTATGTGTGTCTATTTGTTTTTCAGTGTTTGTTTAGTGGTATTCATGTATCTTTCACTTAGTATTTTACTTGTAAATTTTATCACTATAGATCATGAATATTAATGTTGTGCAGTATTTTATTTTGTGAATATACTACATACCTGTTAGCAGACATCAGGTTAGTTTCCCAAGTGCAATGATTAATGTCCTATATATGTTGTTTAAATTCACTTGTAAAATAACCCAACATTATATTGAATTCCAAAAGTGGAAGTGAAGATGCACAGGCAGATAACCTACACTTTCTACTCCAGGATATATTTGCCAAATTACCCTCCAATCAGCAATATAAATTTGCACTCCACCCAATGGGATGTGAGGTCCCGTTTCTCCAACAATACTGTCTTCAGAATGAGACAGGCTCGTAGTTTTATTCTAGGTGCAGAGTGACCAGACTTGTACCCCCAAGGTACAAGTTCATTTTGATGCAGGAGAAGAGAGAGGTATGCTGAGCATGTCTGGTTGCATGTCCTATATTTAATCCTCAGAGAAGTGATTCCCTCAGTGTTATAGTTAATTTTTTGTGCCAACTTGCCTGCGGTGAGTGGTACTTGGACAGCTGCTCACATGGTATTCCTAGGTGTGTCTCAGAGTGCTGTCAAAAGATTAGAAGTCAAATTGGAATGAGTAGAAACATTGCCCTTCCCAGTAAGGATGGACTTCATTGTGTCATTGAAGGATTTTTCAGGAAGCTGTCATCTTTGGCACAGGCCTGGATCTTGGGTCTTTGGATCCCAGAGCTTACACTAGACTCTGGTCTCCTTTTCCCGCCCTGATTCTCAGGGCTTTAGCTTCAGCCTGACATGTGCCTCTGTGGGGCCCTTTGTCTTTCAGAATTTCAGACTGGGACATCACCAGGTCTCTTGGGCCTCCAGCTCAATGACGTTCACCGTGTGAGATGCTTGTCTTTCATCATCACAGGGGCAAATTCCCTGAAATCTCTCCTTGCAGATCTGTGTCTATCCTCTTGGTTCTGTTTGCCTAGAGACACTGGGGAGAATGTGAGTTAAACGAAAGAAAGAGGCCAAGTTCTGGGTTAAGCAAGTCCTCCCTCTCCTCCCTGACAGGCTCCAGTCTGAGGATTTGTATCTTTCTCCAGGACTATAACTTTCTTCATGGTATTTATTCATGTATTACCTACTCTATGACCTTTGTTTTCTTATTATGAAACACAGAGCATATTAACCTGTTATTTCTATTCATCATTTCTTAAATGTACATTCATTTTCTCCATTTCTTTCTGTGCTACATTCTGGAAATTTCCTCAGATGTCTTGCATGTAGCTGATTAAATCTCCTCTTCTACAATAACCCTACATGGAATTCGAATCAGGCACCAGCAAATGTATCATGAAGATTTTGGGATGAGTAAGGTGGTGAATCTTCACCATCACCTTGATTATAGATTATTAACATGGATTTTACATAGCACACAAGTGTTCAAGCTGCACATGTATGTTTTCTTCTAATTTTTACAAGAAATTCGGAGTTCCTATTTTCCTGTTTTATAGCTGAGCCAACAAACCAGGAAAGGTTCTGAGAATTCTACAAACTGAACCAGCCATGAAGGACAGAGCTGAGGTTCCCAGTCCAACTCATTTAACTCCCCCTACCTTTGCCAGGTGGTTATTACTTACTGGTAACTGAAAGCTGTGCTCAGTTTGTCCCTCTCCTAGTGAATACCTGCTCCAGGCTCTGAGTTGTTTCTGACATGTGACAGGTCAGCTCTTTTGGGGCAGCTACATTCTCAATGGCCCTTTCCTTAGAGATAATCCAATACTTTACCATAAATACTCTCATTCCTAAAGACTATAGTCCACCACTTCCTGTCCTCCATCTTTGCATACAGTGCTTAATATATACTTATTCAACAAATAAATAGAATGAAGAGCACACAAGCACAATCAGAAATGATTCCTTTAAGGATTCATGTGGGATAATATTGTGTGCACTGTGCAGCCAGCCGGCCTTTGGAACGAATGCACAGTGGGACAATAAAAATAACATGTGCCTCAAAATAAGGTCAATCTTGGTTTAAATCAACACTTTGTACTCGCAAACTCTAAATGTCAGCGATTAACCTTTCTGAATTTGAGTTTCCTTATCTCTATAGTTAAGGTAATGCTTTAAGCATTGTTTTATAGATTAAAAAAAACCAAAATAGATTGTAACAAAAAAGTAAGGAAACACTGGGGGGGTGGTAGGGTGGGTGGGGCTATGGGAAAAAATGAGAATTAAGTTGTGTCTTATACTGGTACAAATCCCCATTATGGAGTGCAATCATGATGTGTATATTTAATGTACCAATAAAGATAATTTAAAAAAATAGGCTGAGTGTCCAGCATATATAACTTCTCAAAATATAGTATATACTTTCAGTGTTGTGTTTATAAATGCCCATAATATGCTGATTTTTAAAGAAATTGGAAGAAAACATGCATTGTGGACAGGGATGTTCAGAAAAAATTCTGATATTCTTCAAATAACATTGAGCACACTAGAATTCAACAAGACATTATATTAACAAAAGATTTAAACAGTTTATGAATTGTGCAGTCAGATATCAATAGTTTAGTTTTAATTTTAGAAATTCATGTTAGGAAGGATCAAAATTTTACTAATGAAAATCACTACTGATTGTTATTTGATGTAGGCTAGACTAATAATGCTTCATTATATTTTGTTGTAAATTTATTTACTGAATAAAATAGCTACTCTTTTTACTTTTTCACCAAGGGTGGGAAAGCAAGTACTTTATGAAGAAGGAAAATCATATTTCCAAGATTAGTTGGTAAGAGATAATTCCCAATGATTTTATGAGCACTAACAAGAGGTAAAGCATTTACTCCAAATAAGAGAGAAAAATACAAGAAACGTAGTTAAACCAGTGGTTAAATAAAATGTAGGCCCCTGTTCCCTAGCTCTTCTTTTAGCCCACATTATTGGTGCTGACTCTGAATTAAGTTCATATATTAACAGCTTCAGTTCAGTATGTTCATTGCTAGGACTGTTATAAGAAAGTTCCCAGTTACACTCATGTAAAGAGAACTTGAACTTTGCCCTCAAGTATGACAGCTCCAGAAACAAGGATTTGTACTCAAGAATCTATTTTACACTTTTTTTATACCTTCTGGTGAATCACTGATGGTCTTTGGCAATGGTCTTGCTGACTATCATGCCATCTCTCCCTTCACTTCAGGGCCTCCACCCATGCTCATCAGTGTCCAGATCCACCTTTAGAAGTTGACATTAATCCCATAGATCAGGGCCCTCCCTACTCCAGTATAACCAGGACCTAATTCATTACACCTGACTCTGCTTCCTAACAAAGGCATATTTGGAGGTGTTGAGGATTAGGATTCTCATGTACAAACTCTGGGAGTCATAATTCAACCTGTAACAAAAAATACATACTATTTTATCCTCGTATGTTTCTCCCTTAGTGTTATGGCTTAATTCTAAAATGCTCCCGAAAGCCTCATGTGTTTGGACGGGGACTGGATCATGGAGGCGCTGGACACACCAGTGGATGAGCTCACCAGTGGATCATCACCAGTGGATGAGTGGATGTCTCCTGATGAGCTCAGCAGCTCAGTGTATCCTGCACAGGTCAACCTGGGTTGGGAGCAGGCTGCTGAGATCCAGACCTGGAGAAGTGTATCCTGAGACATAATAAAAGTCTTCTCTAAAGTGATGGATGTCACGAGATAGGACAGACAGCTTCAGCAAGTGACCCATCTATTTGGAGCACTATGTATTCACCAGGCCCTCTCCCAAGTATGAGTGTGCATTGACACTGATGTTTCCGGACTTGTGACGCAGGTGTCACTGTTGTGCAGATGTGGCAAAATAAAAACCTAGGGACGAACAACATAGATGATGAATTAATGGCAGAGGAGGAGGAAATTCTATGCCAGCACTGGGTCTTGTGCTTGATTTTCACACCCTGCAGTATTAAGTCTCTGTGCATTTCTCCCTCTATGGACAGACCTCAGCTGTGGGAAATGTGGGGGAGGGGCTGTGATTGTGCTGGAAAACGCAGTGTCTTTAACTTTGTCATAATTACAACCTCTGTTATGTACCATTACATTGCTGTTCATCCTCTTAAAATGTAAATATATGTGAAATTACTAACCTTAATGTGATTTGAAACCAGTCTGTCAAAATATTTTTACTTCAGGAGCTGTCTTGATTTTGTATTTTGATGCTGTCATAGAATTATTTCCGTTTATGTTTTCCTCCAGAAAACAATACATTTTTTATCCTGAATAAGGGTTTCCATTTCCTATTCTATTTTCCCAGTAACACCCATATAAAGAGAACTTGAATTAAACATTAGGACTCAATTCTCCACTTGGCAACAAAGTAGAGAGTTTTGTAAAGTAAAAACTCTACACATGAGACACTATATAAACATTTGAACCAGAAGCTTCGCAGAAATGTCTGCATGTTATTATGTTTTGAAACAACGTGAACAAGGAAATGGAAATGAATTCTTTTCTAACAGGTATAAATAATTAAAACAGTGGATGGAAAGGAAAATTACAGAATGGCATTTCATAATCAGTAATTCAGCTACAAAACATAATGCTTCAAAGTGGGTGTTCTTAGTAATGTAGTTCAAGATTCTGCATGTAAAATAAATCATATGTGAGAATCTAGTAGAATTCAGCAGTGAAACCATCAGCACCTGGGCTTTTCTTCGTTGGTAAGTTTTTAATTACATTTTTAATTTGATTGGTTGATATTTGGTTGTTTAGAATTTTTATGTCTTCTTGGTTCAGTTTTGACCACTCATGTGTGTCTAGAAATCTGTCCATTTCTTCTGTGTTTTCCATTTCACTGGAGCACATATTCTCAAAGTAGGTGTTGATGACCCTCTGGATTTCTCCTGAATCTGTTGTATTTTCATGCTTTTCATTCATAAATGCATGGATTTGTGCCTAGAAAAGCAGTTTTACAAAGCAGTTGGAAAATATTCATTCAGAGCAGAGATGTCTTTCTGACCTCTAGCACGATGTACATGTCAATATTTTCTAGTGACATTTATTTAATATGTTTTCCAATAAATTGCTGCTAAGATCTCACAACATATTGAAAACATATATCATCAATTTGGAAACATTTTGCAGGGCTTAAGCACAACTAGTGAAATCTAAAGATAAAAATCCTTCACCCTATTCTCTGCTACCCATTCTCCCAGTCAAATACAGTTAGCTAATCAGCATATTTTGTTGTAGTCCTAGGAAATGGGAAAGAGAGAAGACAAAATATAAAGGATCTTCTCTTTAGTGGATAAGATTGGAAAGTTTAACTCATTACTCCTAGTAACATTTTGGGTTAGAATATAGTTA
Organism: Petromus typicus; assembly: GCA_004026965.1. Classification (NCBI taxonomy): domain Eukaryota; kingdom Metazoa; phylum Chordata; class Mammalia; order Rodentia; family Petromuridae; genus Petromus; species Petromus typicus. Next base: position 5,828 of record PVIR01027947.1, read on the forward strand.
CATACCTACTTTTTACAAAGTATGCTGAGAAATACAGCATATGGCTCAGCAGTTCTATGCTTAGAAAAATCTTTGAGGATTCTGTTATGAGTGGATTAGGGAGAATAAATAACTATGCAAACTCATTTCACCAATTTGCCCTTCTATCCACTGAGCTGTCCACACATCCTCAGCTTCTCTCACAAATATACTAAAACTTGCTTTGTTGGAACCTGCCTAACAGCTCAGATACTGTTTCAGCTGAAACCCAAGAATGCAGTGCAATTTGTCTTCCCTCTTAGGGCAGGAAGCTCCTGTAACCTGGCATCAGCTAAGCACAGCTGTTATATGCCTGCCCTAGTCCTGATATGTCGTGGTGAAGCAGGAACAGGATAACTGCACTCCCAACACCTGAGTCACAAGTATAAAGAACAGGAAGCACACAGCAGATTTGGGCTCACAGTGAATGTTAAGTTTGTACACGGAACTGTAGGTCAGTTTCTTGGGTTAGTAAACCGGCTCCTCACTCAAAAGGCTTTTTCTTTGCCCCTTGATGTCTGCAATTTTCACACAACTGGGAGTTCTTTCTTGTTCAATGTCTGTAGTAGATGGAAACAAAAAAAGGTGTTCTGTTCTCAGTGTAGCTTGGTGCTGTGGGATACAGTGTGAGAAGTCCAGCAACATGGTTCTTGTATATAAAGAGTATGGTCTTGGAGAAACACAGTTCTTCAAAACCAGAACAAAAGGCTCACTTGTCCCATGAAAAGAGATATTTATTTTTTTATTTAACCTGTTTTTATTAACACATTATTTATGTACTGGGTGATCAAAGTATATAATGAATGTTTACATTAAAAATGTCATGAAGATTTTAAAAACCCCTTGTTTCAAACACACTCATCTCATCCTCCTTATCATTTTTTAAAAGAGTTCTGAAAGTTCTTTTTCATGAGTGTCTTTATGAGTTTTGATAGAAGATACATTGAATTCTGCTGCTCAGTGTCATCTAATAGAAAGGTAGACTCAAAACACTATTGTATGTCCTTCATTCACCTTATCCACAGGATCTGAGGCTGTGTAATATCCTGGTCATTCTCAAAGTCAAAATGTCCCTGAAAGGTAAAAGCTTTATTTCAGTTCAGCACATCAAGGCAGATAAAACAGTGTAATAAAAGACTTCCACAGTGCAGAACTAACAGGACTGCTTCAGCAGGGATTTATGGCAATGTGCTATTTCCTACAATAGCATTTTTAGATTTAAATATTCACCATGATTATCTATCAGACCGTGTATATATTATGGTATTCAGTGTGATGTTTTCATATATACAGCGTGCATACAGCATGAATTGATCAAATCCAGCCTCCTCCCTCCTCACCCACCCTCCTGTGATCATCGCCAGTCCTTGTTTATTACAACTCTTTCAGGTTGACTTTTTATATTTTTTAATTTCCACATATGAGAGAAAACATATGGTACATGCCTGTCTGTGTCTGACTTGCTGTGCTTAGCCTGCTGTACTCTAGCTCCATCAATTTTGTAACAAATGACAGAGTTTTATTATTTTTCTTGGCTAAGTGATCAGACCTGATGTCTTTCAACAGATGAATGACTAAAGAAAAAATGTCCTCTATACATGACTTAGTTCATAAAGAAGAAATTTAAAAATATTGTGTATCAATGTATTTTTAAAGAATGATTGGACACAGATACTATTTGTAAAAAATTATGTTCTGAATAAACTTTCTTTTAAAAAATTTATTTGCACTAATTATATAATTCTAAGTGAAGCAAAATTAAATATATAAATAACTATGTAAGCTATACCCAATGTTCCAAATTTAATTACTATGGTACATTGCCCTACCATGCTCTTTAAGGTGTTTAGAAATTACTCTCACAGATTTATCCCCAGTTAAATCACTAAAATCGACTAGTAGTGATGCATTATATCAACTTTTATTTTTTCACTGTTTTCTATGTGACTCAAGACCTAAATGTTTTAAATGTTATTTACATATATTCTTCATCATGTAATTCAGAAAGACATAATTTTGTCATAGTAGTAACTGAAATGGGATGAGATAAGGTGCAAAGGAACAGAGTTTTTTGCTCTTCAATTGAAAGAAACTAGTATAAATTCAAGTAAGATTATTATGTTAGGGTGTTAAATGTAACCTCCATGACAACCATAAAAAAATAACTAAAATACATGGCCCTGAAAGGAAATGAAAAGGAAGATAAGTGGTTTTGTTTTATTGTGTATAATTTATTAAATACTAAAGAAGTCAATAATATAAAAATGGGGACAAAAGAGGTGCATTAAAAAAATGGCAACTTGATTGCAGTTTTCCTTATCTGTAATTATTTTCCAAAACTGTTTTAAAGGCGGATAAAGTAGGGGACTGCAACTTCTTGCTTGCAAGCTGTACTGTAAAGATATAGCAATGGGACATGGAGTACAGGTGTAAAAGTCGAATTATAGACCAATGGAACAGAACAGGAAGTCTGCAAAAGCTCTTGCATTTCTGATCAAATCACTTTTAGTTATGAGAATGTCAAGTCCATTCATTGAAGAGAGCACAGTCTGTTCCACAATGGAGCTGGGAAAACCAGATACCCACATGCAAAAGGATGAAGTTGTACTCATCCCTAATGGCATGTGTAAAACAGAACTCAGAATGGGCCTGTGCCCTCACTGCACTGGCCCCAGAAGTAACACTGCTAGAAAAAACCATGCTGAGAAAGCTCATGTCATTGGATTTTGTGACTGACATCTTACATAATGACACTCAAAGGACAAGTGATAACATTTATTTTAAAATGAGTCAAATTAGACTTCATAAAAATTAGAAATTTGGGGCAGCAAAAGACACTCTCAACAGGCAATGTAAAGAATTGAAAAATATTTACAAGTCACATATCTGTCAGGGAATTAATATTCCAAACATATAAGAAATTCCTAAACTCAGTAATTATTATAAGCAACTCACTTAAAAATGGCAAATAAATATTTTTCTGAAGAAGATATACAATAAACAATGAGCATGTGAAAAAATGCTCAACATTACTAATCATTAGGGAAATGCAACTCAGTAGTATAATGAGGTTCCACTTCTCACCCATCATAGCTACTAGGAAAACAAGGAAAATAATAAGTATGTGTGATGAAGTCAACAAATTAAAACTCTGTACTGCTTGTGAGAATGTGAAATGGTGTAGCTACTATGGGAAAATGTCATTTAAAAATAAATCTTAAAATTGCCATAAGATGCAGCAATGACAGGTGTGGGTATACAGTGCTACCTCATTTCACCAACTTCTTCACATGATTAGTTTGCAACCAGAATCATGGAAAGAATTAAGTTTGTGAACTAAGGAACCGTTACATACTCCAAAAATCAGAAGTAGGGCTGTGAACAGATATGTGTGTATCCACACTCAGAGCAATAATAGTCACGGTGGCCAAAACGTGGGAGTAACTCAATGAGCACTGGCAGAAGAATGGATAAAAACTTCCTACAGTGGACCATTAATCAGCCTTGAAGAGAGATTACGTTCTGATACGTGCTACACAATGCACAGACCTTGAGAACATTATGCTAAGGGACAGAGGCTCATTATACAGAGACAAATACTGTAGGATTTCATATGTAGTGCTTACAGTACTCTAATTTATAGACACATGGAGCAGAATAGTAGTTAGTACAGTTGGACGAAGTAGAAAAGAACAAGGGACTGCAGTGTGTATGGAGGTTTCAGTCATGGTTGCTGGAAAGGTTCTGGAGAAAGGTAGCCATGATGATTACACAACCACGTGAATGTCCTGGCTGCCGATGAGTTGCCACTTAAACTGGTTGAAATGATTTACTCTATGTCGTATATTTTACTACAATAAGAAGTTATTACTTTAAAGCTCTTCAGACACATTAAATATATCTGAAAACTTCAACAAACACAGCACAGAGACTCATAAGGTCATTTTCCTAAGGAATCTATTTTTTTATCTTTATTGGTACATTACATATATGCATCATGATTGCACTCCATAATGGGGAGTCGTACCAGTATAAGACACAACTTAATTCTCATTTTTTCCCATAGGTCTACCCACCCTACCACCCCACCCATATACATAAAATATGTTTCCTTACTTTTTTGTTACAACCTCATCATTTTTCCCCCTTCACCCTATTTTTTTAAATTTTTTAATCTTTATTGGTACATTACATATACACATCGTGATTGTACTCCGTAATGGGGATTTGTACCAGCGAAAGACATAACTTAATTCTCATCTTTTCCCATAGCTCTAGCCACCCTACCACACCCCCATATACATGAAATTTGTTTCCTTACTTTATTGTTACAATCTCAACATTTTCCCCCTTCTTCCTATTTTACATTGAGCATTTTCTGTTTCACAATATGTAACATACAATTTTACAATGGACATTTTCTATTTCACAAAATATAACATATAATTCTAGGACTCATAACATCTTTATATTCTCATACCAGAGAAAAGATGCGATATGTACCTATCTGTGCCCTATTGATTTCACTTATGAGGATATCCTCAAGGTATGTCCGTTTAAGTAGAAATGATTCAAACTTATCATTTTTTATGGCAGAGTAATACTCCATTCTGTAGAAGAACCACAGCTTTTTTATCCAGTCCCCAGTTGATGGACACTTGGGTTGTTTCCAAGATGTAGCAATCACAAACTGGGCTGCTATAAACATGGGTGCACATATGTCACTGTGATATGAGTCTTTTAATTGTTGTGTGTATATACCTAGCAGGGTGATGGCCAGGTCAAATGGGACCTCCAATCCTAGCTTTTTTTTTTTTTTTTTTTTTTAAGGTTTTTTGAGACAGGGTCTCGCTTTTGTGGTTCAGGCTGGCCCTGAGCTCAGCCTCCAACTCACATCACAGCAATCCTCCTGCCTCTGCCTCCCAAGTGCTGGGATTACAGGCGTGAGCCACCACGCCCAGCACTGGTATGTGGTATTGGTTGCCGCTGGGGTGAGTCTGCACACCCAGTATTGTTATGTGGTTACCGGGGATTGAACCCGGGTCCTTGCGCTTGCAAGACAGGCGCCGGAACCACTGAGCTATATCCCTGGCCCCCCAATCCTAGCTTTTTGAGGAATCTCCAAACTGATCTCCACAGGGGTTGTACAAGTCTACAGTCCCACAAACAGTGGAGAAGCATTCCTTCTTCTTCACAGCCTCGCCAACATTTGCTGTTGGCTGAACTTGACATGGCAGCCATTCGATGTGGAGTGAGATGAAATCTCAGTGTTATTTTCATCTGCATATCTTGAATGACTAATGATGTTGAGCATTTCTTCATGTGCTTCTTAGCTGCTCTTACTTCTTCCTCTGAAAAATATCTGTTCATTTCACAGGCCCATTTTTGAATTGGGTCACTAAATTTGGGTGGGCTGATTTTTTGAGCTCTTTATATATTCTAGATAGTAGCCCTTCATCTAAGGAACAGCTGGTAAAAATTTTTTCCCATATTGTTGGTTGCCTTTTTGCTCTTTTGATGGTTTCTTTTGCTGTGCAGAAGCTTTTTAAAAAAATGAGGTCCCATTTGTTGATTTCCTCAGCCAATTCCTGTGCTATAGAAGTTTTCTTCATGAAGTCTTTCCCTTAGCCAATGTCTTCAAGATTTTTAACTAACCTGTTCTGCAACAGGTTTAGAGTGTCTGTTTTAATATTTATGTCTCTTATCCACTTTGATTTTAGCTTGGTACACGGTGAAAGAGTTAGATCTAGTTTTAGTCTTTAGCAAGTTAAAGCCTAGTGTTTCCTGCACCATTTGTTAAAGAGGCTATCTTTCCTCCATTGAGGATTTTTGGCTCCTTTGTCAAAGATGAGGTGGCTCAGTGTATCTGGAGTAGTTTCTGGATCTTCTAGTCTACTCCATTGATCCTCAGGTCTGTTACTTTGCCAGTATCATGCAGTTTTTATCACGGTGGCTTATAGTATAGTTTCAGGTTTGGAGTTGTAATACCCCCTACCACATCCCTGTTGCTTAGAATTGCTTTGGCTATTCTAGGTCTTTTGTGGTTCCAGATGAAAGTTTGGATTTTTTCTCTAGATCTGTGAAATATGCTGTTGGGATTTGAATTGGGATTGCGTTGAATGTGTAGAGCAGTTTTGGGAGTATAGCCATTTTGACAATATTGGTTCTTCCTACCCAGATGCAAGGTATGTCTTTCCATTTTTTGATATCATCTTCTATCTCCTTTTTCAGAGTGCTATAGTTTTCAGAGTAGAGGTCTTTCACCTCTGTTAGATTGATTCCTAGATTTTTTTTTTTTTTGGGTGCTATTGTGAAAGGGACTGACTCTCCAATTTCTATCTCAGTGGGTCTACTGTTTGTGTATACGCAGGCTACTGATTTTTTAACGTTGACCTTGTAACCAGCTACGTGGCTAAAATTCGCGATTAGGTTCAGCAGTTTTTTAATTGAGATTTTAGGATCCTCTAGATAGAGTACCCTGTCGTTAGCAAATAATGACAATTTAACTTCTTCTTTTCCAATCTTTATTCCTTTTATTTCTTTCTCTTGCCTAATTGCTATGGCTAATATTTCCAGAACTTTATTGAACAGAAGTGGTGAGAGAGGATATCCTTGTCTTGTTCCTGATCTTAGTGTGAAAGGTTTCAATTTTTGACCATTTAGTATGATACTGGCTGAAGGTTTCTCGTAGACAGCTTTTATTAGTTTGAGATACCGACCATCTATTCTGATCTTCTGTAGAGTTTTGAACATAAATGGGTGTTGTACTTTGTCAAACGATTTTTCTGCATCAATTGAGATGACCATATGGTTTTTGTCCTTGAGCCATTTAATGTAGTGTATAACATTCACTGATTTACGTATGTTGAACCATCCTTGCATCCCTGGGATGAATCCAACTTGGTCAGGGTGTATAATCTTTTTGATAATTCTCTGTATTCTGTTTTCCAGGATCTTATTGAGATTTTTGCATCGATATTTATTAGAGATATTGGCCTGTAGTTCTCTTTTTTGGTTGGGTCTTTCTCTGCTTTTGGAATAGGAGTAATGGTTGCTTCCAGGAATGAGTTTGGGAGTACTGCTTCCCTTTCAATTTCATTGAAGAGCTTCAGAAATAGAGGCACTAACTCTTCTTTAAAAGTTTTATAGAACTCAGCAGTAAAGCCATCAGGTCCGGGGCTTTTCTTTGTTGGTAAGTTTTTAATTACATTTTCAATTTCCCAGATTGTTATTGGGGAATTTAACATTTCTATATCTTCTTTATTCAGCTTTGGGAGTTCATATGTGTCTAGAAATCTATCCATTTCTTCTACATTTTCCATTTTATTGAAGTATACATTTTCAAAGTAGGTGTTTATTATCTTCTGGACTTCCTCAGGGTCGGTAGTAATTTCTCCGTTCTCATTCCTAATAGCATAGATATGAACCATTTCCTTCCTTTGTTTAATGAGGTTGGCTAAGGTTCTATCAATTTTGTTTATCCTCTCAAAGAACCAACTTTTTGATTCATTGATTTCTTGAACCATTCTCTTGGTTTCTTATTGCATTAATTTCTGGCCTGATCCTTATAATTTCTTGTCTAGTGTGAGCTTTAGGTTTGTTTTGCTCTTCTCTTTCTAGTTGCTTGAGGTTCAGCATTAAATTGTTTATTTGAGCCTGCTCCATTTTCTGCATGTAGGCTTTCACTGCTACGAATTTTCCTCATAGAACTGCTTTCATTATGTCCCATAAATTTCTATATGTTGTACTGGGGTTATTGTTTAGTTGTAAGAACTGCTCAATTTCTTCTCTAATTTCTTCTGTGACCCATTGGTTGGTCAGCAGAATGTTGTTCAGTTTCCATGTGTTTGTGAGGATCCTGGGATTTCCTTCACTATTCACCTCCAATTTCAGGGCACTATGGTCCAACAGTATACAAGGGATAACTTCAATCCCCTTATATTTGCTTAAACCTGTTGTATGAATGAGCACATGATCTATTTTGGAATATGATCCATGAGCAGCTGAGAAGAATGTAAATTCTGACTTTGTGGGGTGAAATACTCTGTAGGCATCTATTAAGTCCATTTGCTGAAGAGTCTGGTTGAGCTCAAGGATTTCCTTAGTGACTTTTTGTCCAGTCAATCTGTCTCTTTGTGACAGTGGGGTATTTAGGTCCCTTACTATTATTGTATTGGAGTTCATCTGGTTTTTCAAGTCTGTTAATATTTTTTTATATAGTTGAGTGCATTAGAATTTGGAGTATAGATATTTAAGATTGTGATTTCTGTCTCTTGGATTTTTACCTGTACTAAAAGATAGTGTCCATCTTTATCTCTCTCCATGAGTTTTGGCTTGAAGTCTATTTTGTCTGCAAATAAAATCGCCACTCCTCCTTTCTTGCTGTTTCCTGTCACATGGAGTATTGTTTTCCATCCCTTACTTTCAGTCCATGGATTTCGTTCTGAATTAGGTGTGTTTCTTGTATGCAGCAGATTGTAGGATCTTGCTTCTTGATCCACTCTGCCAGTCTGTATCTCTTAATAGGGACGTTACATCCATTGACCTTAATAGTTATGCCTGATATTGGTAAATTTAGTGCTGCCATGTTTTCCTGTTCTTGGCTGTGTTGTTCTTCTTTTGCCCTTTTCCCATCAGTTTCTTGTTTGGTCCCATGGGTTGACTTGGTTAGGTCTCATGGATTTGTAACTTTCCTTATTTTTCTCCAAGATATTCTTAAAAGTTTTGGAGCACAAGTTTTGTATTTGTGAAGTTTTTCAGGTATTCTTTGTAATGAAAATATCTTATTTCCCCATCAATTTTGAAGTATAGTTTTGCAGGATACGTTAGTCTGGGTTGGAAGTTGTTTTCCTTTAGGGCATGGAAGACTTCACTCCAGGCTCTTCTTGCATTGAGTGTTTGAGTTGAGAAGTCTGCTGTGATCCTGATGGGCTTCCCTTGCAATGTAACTGTTTTCTTTTCTCTGGCTGCTTTCAGTATTTCATTCTTTTTCTGGATATCTGGGACTTTTAAAATTATATGCCTAGGTGTAGATTGTTTCATGTCATGGGCATGTGGTATTTTGTATGCTTCATATATTTGTATGTCCAATTCTTTACCTTTGCCTGTGAATTTTTCTGCCATTATCTCTGTGAATAGCTTTTTGATGTCTTTAGCATTGTGTCCTGCTTCCTCAGTGACTCCAATCAATCTTCTGTTATTCTTCTTTGAATCATCTAGGAGCTGTTGGATTGCCATTTCATTATCACTTGCTTTTTTCCATAGATTATGCCTTCCAGTTCATTGGTTGAGATCCTGTCTTCTAGGTCTGAAATTCAGTCTTCTGTCAAACTCATTCTATTGCACAAACTATCATTTTCTTTCTTAATTTCCTGGGTTTCTGCTTATAGGTGTTTAAAAGGTTCCATTGCTTTTGCTATCTTGGATTCTATCAACTCCATGATTTCCATTTTAGCTTTATTAGTCATCGTGTTGACAGTGTCTAATATCTCTGCTTTCATCTCAGATCAGTTCTGATTTCCATTTTACTAGATATGCTTTGGTTACCATTTCTAAGGACCCTGGAGACTGGCCTTCACACTTCTCTATTTCCTTTCCCCCTGTGTTACCTTGAGGTGAGGATCTTTGTATCTGAGACTTTGAGTGTTTCCTCATCTCTTACCTGTCGTTTTCTGGCGCTGTTTGTTGCAAGTCACTTTCCTCCTAATAGTTAGGAACCTTAAAATAGCAGTGTTTCCTGGATTGTTCTTTTCAGTCTATATTGGGACCTAAAGAAAAACCCCTAGTTCTGGCACACCATATGAGGCACTCAATCAATACAGTCAGAACACCTTCTCCCATCTGCTTTAGAGGCAGGAAGGCTCTGGCTCCTGCACTGCTACAATGGTGCTATCTGAGGTTCCAATGGGCCCGCCTGCTCACCAGTACAGAGTCTCTGGGCTCACTTGTGCAGTCGGGCTGGAGGCCAGTAGGCTGTAGGCCCTGTGCAGCTGCAATGGTAGGGGCTGATGTTCCAACAGGCCCACCCACTCACCAATACAAGGTGACTGGATGTGCTTGTGCAGTTGACATGGAGAAAGTCAGAGTCTGACCTGCTAACCTCAGTTCCTGGGCACTCTTCCGGCATGGGCCTAGAAGCCAGTAAGCTCCAATCCTGGTGCAGATTCAGTGGCGCATTTGCCATTTCCTGAGCCACCCGCTGCTAATCTCAGTCCCTGGGTACTCTTCCAGCATCAGCCTGGAAGCCAGTAAGCTCCAACCCCGGCGCTGATTCAGTGGCACAGTTGCTATTTCCCGAGTCGCCCGCTGCTAGACTCAGTCCCTGGGTACTCTTCCAGCATGGGTCTGGAGTGGAGTAAGCTCCAACCCTGGCGCAGATTTGGTGGTGCACTCGCTGTTTCCTGAGCTGCCCGCTGCTAACCCAGGCATCTATCTTTTAAATGATCAAATTTAAGCTAAATTGTATGATATTAGCCCACATTTCCTAAGTCAAGAGCACAGCAATGCATAGGAAGAGCTCCTAAAATTTAACAGAAATATGGGATCTACAAAGGGGAAGGTAAAAGGACCTCTATAAAAGAGCAGTTAGCCATGCAGGGATCCTAAGTGTTTATCCAAATAGATGGATCAGGCAGAGCTTGAGCTCCTACTCTATGGTTAAATAATATCTGGAGCACAGATGGGGCTTTTGGCTCTTCTCACTTGCACAATGTGATGCGTGTTATAGGATAATCCCTCACGACACAACCAAGCATTTTCTGTTTTACATACAACATATTTTTTTACTGCATGTATAGCTCATTAACCTTGAAATTTTAACCTCAGAACTGCACCCTATAAAAAGTGTTTGTCTGAGTTCATTTTTCTAAGAAGTTTGTATACTCATCTTGGTTATTCACCAAATTAAAACATACTCTTGATTACCTATGTCATCACCTTAGGTCAGCCAGACGTTGTCCTTATTTTTCAGAGAAAGTGGTGTTTACGTCCTGAAAATTTGTACACTTTCTATTATTTTGTTTGGGAATCCTCTTCTCTTCCCTTGGATTCTAAGTATCCCAGCCCAGAGCAGGCAGATCAGCTTTTCTCTGTGGATGGCTTCCCACTGATGACAGCACATAAGTATGCTACTTGTTATAGTGTATGATCTATGGCCATCAGAAGGTCCAATTGTTTTTTGTTTTTGTTTTTGTTTTACTATTTTTTTAAATCTTTATTGGTAGGTCCATTTCTTGGCATCTTTATTTCTTGTTTAGGGACTTCATAAAGGTGAGCTCAACCCTTTTATGCTTTTCCACATATGCAAAACAGAACATAATTTTACATTAAAAGCTGAACAGAGGACTAAGAAAACATAGTGATAGCACATGATATGAAGAGATACTCCTTATTCACCACTCTACATGTGCCTATTGTCTACAAAAACTTATCCATGTACTTCATACAGATAATTCTTTTTGCATATAATTGATAGCCACTTATCTATAATCTCTGAAGTTTCCTAAACTCTGCCCAATAAATTGTATTAAAGAGACTGATTTTTCTACTTTTTAGTTGGTTTCAGATTAACCCACCCTATGGTTATAAGCCTGTATTTTTCAAAATAAAAGCTTTAAGACTATTAAAATATTAAGACCCCACTGTACATATTCGCAAGTCTGCCAAATATACAATATTATATTTAAATGTCTAGAGGTATTTTTGTTATTTAAAATGCTCTGAACTGGTTGCTATTTTAAAGATTGGACTTTTGTGGTGTGAATAAAGTGTTACTTTATATTTTCCTATATACTTTCCATGGTGAAGCACATCACAATATTTTTTTTAAAAATATAATGATGAGCATTGACCCTACTCTGGTCCTACATGACCCTACTCTGGCTGGAAGGTCTGAACTGAAGATGGAGTTTGCATCTGTAAATTACAGCAAGACAGGCCCTTCCCTATGTCTGTAAAGGAGCCATGAAGAGCTTGACTGCCCAGAGCCGAGGGTCATGGGAGTGGGCATGGGGCTGAGGATGGTCCTTCCAGTGCCTCTCAAATAGTGAACCCAAAAGCAAAAGCAGGGGCTGATCTGGAACATCATTAGCTGTGCAGGTTCATAAGTCCTACCACACTTGCTGAGGCTGAAACTCTGAAATCAGGCTCCCCCAAATCTATATTTTATTCAGCCCTCCTAGTGCCTTTGATACACTGCATGGTGTCTGAGCCGTTGGTCCACTCCGCAGCGAATCCCCCTTCACTGTGAACACAATTCCTATTTAGCTCCAATGCAATACACTCAGCCCGCGTCCCCTCCAGTCACCGAGGACAAATCATGATTGATTTAGACCACTCGTATGAATTTTTCTTTATATATTATCTCTGCCAGTGACTAGTCTGCAGAGATCTGTTTTATCAACAGTCTATTGCCTACCACATGCTTCCTTGGTTTCTGTATGAGAATAATTGTGAGACATTTGAGTGACACCTGCCAAATTGCAGCTCAACAGAAAAGTCTGAAAGAGACTAAAAAACAACCACATTGTGTCTGGTAACCAAGGGCTCCTGGGAGGCTGTGGAAGCCACCTGTTCATACTGGATAATGCCTGTCATCCTTAGGTTTCCGCCGTGGCTGGCCAGGTGGTCTGTATTTGCCATGAAGCCTGTGAAAATGCCATTTCAGCCACCATCAGGCCAACCGCAGTTGTTTATAAAGGGACTGCCTGCCTCGCCTGGGCTTTAGACAGCCCGTGTCTCAGAGTAAAGATTACATATGAAGTCACCAAACCTTGAGGATTAATTTCATTACCCCATCCCTCCCCTTTAACACTGTGCCTCAGATTTTAGAACTGTGGGAGTTAAGGCAGAACAGCAGATTTGTGCTAGTGGTGGGAAGATGGAGGCAAGAACCAAGTCCATCTGGGGAGGTGACACAAACACCGACTCCCCTGGGGTGAATGTCATGACACAAGTCTATGAGCAAGAGAACAGTGAATTGAGGTTGGAGTAAGTAATTGGTGTTGGAGAGAAACTGAGACCTCAAAGGCAGGAGCGGGTAATGACATATTTAAATGGTGAGTGACACATGACATGGAGAAAGAGAGAACAACTGTACTGATCACTTTGGATTGGAAAAGGTAAGTTTTATTGTTTTATCATATATGAGTGTATGCTCTGGAGAGACCTTCAACCACTCACCCATTCATTGATCCGCTAGGACAGGACAAATGAGAGTCATCTCAGAGCCAGAACATATTAGTGTCTAAGACTAACCACATCTGCATGGCAAACACAACTGGGTACGTGAGGAGATGGTACAGGATGGGTCCGGAGAAGGGACACGCTCATCTTTTTTTTTTTTTTTTTTTTGATACAGGGTCTCTCTTTCTTTGTAGTTCAGGCTGGCCCTGAGCTCAGCCTTGAACTCATAGCAATCCTCCTGCTTCTGCCTCCTGAGTGCTTGGATTACAGGTGTGAGCCACCACACCCAGCACTGTGATATGTGGTTCTGATTGCTAGTAGGCATGAGTTTCCAAGCCATGCATTGTTGTATATGGTCACCGAAGGTCGAACCCGGGCCTTTGAACTTGTAAGGCAGGTGCTGGAACCACTGGGCTAAATCCCCTGCCCCACACTCATCTTCTACAGTCAGCACATTTGTGCTTTTTTAGATAAGGACTCACTTTGTAGCCCAGGCTGCCCTTGAACCTCTGAGGCATCCCTTTTCTCAGCCTCCAGTGCCAAGATTACAGGTGTGCACTGCCATGCCTGGCTTGTCCTTCTCCCTGTGAATAGCCACAAAAGTCACTGTCTCTCAGTGTAACTGAAATTCAGCCCGTGTGTGAAGTGTTTGTGCCTCGGAGGCCCTTCTGTGGCTAGTCACACGGATACTCTCTGCTTAGCAACCACCCAGTGCCACACTCCCAGCAGATGTCACGGGAATTGCTCATCCCCATTCTAGGTGCAATCAGTCACCTTATCAGTACAGGAAATATTAGGAGCCAAATCAAGAGCCAGTCCTGAAAGCAGAACCTTGTATAGAAAGAAGCCTCAGGACTATTAACATTGTTTTCTGAGCAATAGATTACAATTTAAATAGTAAAATAATTCAGGGCTATTAGTACATCTAACATAGTTGTTCAAAATATATCAAGCTTATTTTGCAATGATTTTTGGTTGATATTAATCACTTTAGGTATGACTTGCAAAACAAATAAGAAAAAAATCCCCTTGATTTAATATGTCTTACACACCAGAATGGCACTAAAAATGAGAACAAGAGACAGAACTTGAGTGACTGATTTCCAGATTGCTAGTTTTTTAGGCATTATTTTAGTTGGCATCAGTTAAACAGGTAATAGTCATAACATTTGGATAAGGTATTACATTTAAGAAAAGATAGACAAAAAACAAAAGGTTAATGTGAAAGGTGATATAAACAGATATGTATCCTGTTAGAACTTGAAGGACAGTGTTAGATAAGAATGGAATTGGGGAGACAGGGATTTAGCTCAATGATTCCAGCACCTGCCTTGCAAGCACAAGGACCCAGGTTCTATCCCCTGGCCACCACATACAATACTGGGCGTGGAGACTCACGCCCAGCAACAATCATTACTGCATACCACAGTGCCGGGCGTGGTGGCTCATGCCTGTAATCCCAACACTTGGGAGGCAGAGGCAGGAGGATTGCTGTGATGTGAGTTTGAGGCTGAGCTCAGGGCCAGCCTGAACTACAAAGCGAGACCCCATCTAAAAAAAAAAAAGAATGAAATTGGGGAATTTATAGAAGTCAACTGCAAAACCAATCATAAATATACATATATTGTAAATAGATTGGGATTTTTCAAAGCAAAATGCCAGTACAAATTTTTTACCTTAGTCAAATGAAGTATGTTCAGATTAAAGTCTGTTTCTTTCCTTCTTTATTAGACCTACTTAACTCAAATAATAAATGTATGAACCCAACAGAATAGATTCTGACAATTGATAAAATTAAATTAATATAAACTATTTTTAGAGTAATTACAAACTAATTATAGAATATGCACTCTATAATTTCCAGCAAGACCTAGAATTTTGGGACGACAAGGAATTTAAAGAAAATTTTTTTCTCTCTATTCAATGGAAGGAAATGATATTACTTCCAGTTGTCAAGCAGAGGAGTTATTGCCATAAATGATAAACTATCATCCTTTGGTTGAGTTTGAAGCTGGTTAATGTAATGGTAAAAACTGAACTACAATCTTTCTTAATGCCTTTCTATACACTGAACCACAGAAAATTTCCAAAAGAGCTCTCCAGTGCTCAAATGAATATCCAGCCCTACCTCTAATTGTGGTACTGAGATAAAAAACACCATTTAGGAAATATAGTATATGCTTATACACCTATGCCATTGTCCACTTGATAGTTTCTCATGAGGAAACAGATAAGCACAGTTTCGCTGCCCTGTCTTATTTCTATGCAGCATATTGAATGTATTTATAGGAAGCAGAAAGCATATTCTCTCAGCTAAATTTCTGCATCTATTTCAGAACCTTAGATTATCATAAAAGATAAAAATTTCTGCTGAAGAGTGTCTCTCGGTGTTATCTCTTATGATATTGTATGCAGATAGGGAAGGTGCTAAGTATAATGGGATACCTACAATTCCCCCAGGACTGTGATAGCTGTTTTTATAATTAACATCTTTAGTCCTACCCATTATTCTAAGAATGTAATTGTTAAGGATACTTTATCACTCATAATAAATTGAACAAAAGTGGTTGAAGTAAAAAAATCTATTTTTTTTTTTTACATTTTTAAGTGCAAGAACTGGAATTGGGTTGTAGTCTATCTTTTTTTTACATTTTTAAGTGCAAGAACTGGAATTGGGTTGTAGTCTATCTTGTTCTGCCATTTAAGATTTGTTCCCTATGATGGCTGATACAGAGGCATGATATTTTTATTCAATAAGACATGTAGTTGGCACATTTACCATATTTTTGATCATGCCTCGTAAAGACATTGATTCAAGAAGACTTTCAAAACTGCTTCAGAAAGTGGCAAGGATGATGGAATCAACAAGTTGAGAGTGAAAAGCAGATTTTGAAGGGAATTAAGCAAGGTATCTTTTACTGTCATAATTTTAAAATTTTTTAAATGTTCAGGGTATGTTTTCATCACCTCTTGTATAAGTCTTAGAAAATTTGTCATACTGAAAATATTGAGCCATATTTCTACTTACTATCACATATTTCTTCTCCTTTACTGCACTGTGACGTACTTTGCATCCACAAGTGAAACAACTGACTGTTTAGCATTGTTTTCTGATTTTCTTACTTTGTAGTGCAATCAGTACTGTGGGAAACAGCTTGCTTTCACTTTACTCCACTTAGAACTAAGTTCTTTGCTATTGATTTCCCTGTCTAACATCATGGTTTCTTTTTTTTTTTTTTTTTTTTTTTTGAGGAGGAGGAGGAGGAGGAGGATAGCAGAAGTCTAACTCAGGACTGTATACCTGCCAGGAAGACAAAGCACCATCGAGTTGAATGCCTGGCCCCAGCTAAATTCCCAACCCCAGTGCTTTATTTTCACTTGAATTAATTTCACTGAAAGTGAGAATACTTAGTAGTCTGTCTGATTCTAAGATGCTCTCCATAACTGTGGTTGTCAGAGAAGTGATGATGAGAATAGGAGGAGTCTAGGACTTCATCCCTGTGGTAGACCCATCAGTCATAGGAATTCAGTGGGTGTGGGACTAAC
>PVIR01027948.1:0-22164 GCA_004026965.1 Petromus typicus
ATAAGTTTGAATCATTTCTACTTAAATGGACATACCTTGAGGATATCCTCATAAGTGAAATAAATAGGTCACAGATAGATACATATCGCATCTTTCTCTGGTATGAGAAAATGAAGATGTAAATGAGTCCTAGCATTGTATGTTATATATTGTGAAATAGAAAATGCTCAATGTAAAATAAGGTGAAAGGGGACAATGTTGAGATTGTAACAAAAAAGTAAGGAAACAAATTTTGTGTATATGGGGGGGGTGGTAGGGTGGGTGGGGTTATGGGAAAAAATGAGAATGAAGTTGTGTCTTATACTGGTACCAATCCCCATTATGGAGTGCAATCATGATGTGTATATTTAATGTACCAATAAAGATAATTAAAAAAAAATTGCCCACCATAATAGTTTTTAGAAATACCTTGTAATCATGGCTAGCTTTGCTTAATATTATGTCTGCCTAGAGAGTTTCTGTATTTTCTTAATAACTCAAAGCCTTAGGTCTATACTACCTTACACTAAATAAAATATATTTGATAAAAATATTTGATAAAAATCTAGATAAGTTCCAAGTAATATAATTTTTGAAACACTAATTATAGAATGTAAATTTACATTTATGTGTTTCAGTTTAGAAAGAAGCTAAGTATACTTGGGTCAAATGTTCTTTAGTCACTTTGAAAAATTATACTATAAAGAAGCATATCCTAGCAACAAAATGGTATATGTATTAAATATATGAGTCTGCTGTACAATCTTGGTATTCATAATTGTCTATTTTTAGTGGTCAACAAGGCTTAAATTTATAGTTTTAAATTATAAGTACATATAAACCAAATTGCTAAAAACAGTTAAGACTGAAGGGAAATGTCTCTATGCAAAGTATATGAGGAATGACAAATTTTTTACTGTTCAGGGGAGAAAATAATTTGTCTTAAAGTTAAGTTACTGGTTGTTGCAGAATAAGCAAGTGGAAAAATAAGAGACAAATCCTAAATGTGTGTGGAATGTTATAGATTTATAGAAAAGTAATTTCATGTTTATAAAGCTGGCTAAGATTAATGAATTTATTTTAAAATTTTAAAAATATGAGTGAGTAGTTTATTGCTATAAAAACTGGAGTTCAGTTTTTTTCCCTAATCAAACCTCCAAAAATTTTAAATAAGAGATTGTAAAAAACTTTTTGTTCTTTCTAAGAATGTTGTCTAGGCAAAAAGATTCTTTGTCTTTTCAAAATAATTTACTTCTTTTTGTTTCTTTATCATCTCTTTTATTTTTTAAATGGATCTCAGCATTAACAGCTGAATAGAGAAAATAATTAAATCATTTTAATTAAAAATCATGAGCAGATAGTAAAGTGAGTAGAAAGTGAAAATTTATGAACGATTTAAATCCAGGAACCGTTGACTGTGCAGAAACTACGCTGACTGATCCTAAGTGGTGGTGAACAGCAGAAAGGCAGAGAGGTTTACGGATGACTCTGCATTGTACTAGCTGCTCCCCATGCCACCCGTCCAAGGAAAGCATGACACTGGTCAGATTCTGAGCCAGGCTAATGCCAGCAGCAGACCCAGTGATGATAACCAGTCTATCAGTAGATACTTCTCCTGGGTTTGTCATTTTCATCTGTGCCCCCAGACATCTGACGAATCTCATTGATTTTAGCACCTTGACAGCCCATTATGCAGCCAATGGTGAGTTCATGAGAAGTAGTCTGAGCAGAGGCATCCAAACCTTCCCTGAATCCGGTGTTTCCAGGCGTCATGAGAAAATGAGACTATCGCATTGCCGACCGGTGCAGTGTGGTCAGAGCTGGCTGTGGAATGGGATGCTGTGCTTGAATGTTTGGCCCCCAGAGGAGGTCCCTCCTGGTCAAGGTTGAGGCGCTCGGACGGGGTGTGTGGGGAAAATTTGCACTGTCTCTGCCTGTACTGTACCTATCCTGACTATGTGCAGAGATGACTGGAGAACTTGATGATATCTTGTCTGGCTTGGACAGGACAGGATGGTCACGTACAGTTGTTTGACACACTAAGTGATGGGCAGCCGGACATCCGCAATAGTGATGCCCACTCAGTTGAGTTGGGGTGAATCCCCTGACACTTGGACCTGAGCCCCTGTGCTCTCCGTATTTCCTTGGTCTTGTAGCTGTATTTCCAGAAAGAACCACACTGACTAGCAGAGACCAGAGCGTCAGAGTGACCGGGGTCTACTGGAAGCTGTGCTATTGATTACAGAGCTGCTGACATCCTTTCCAGTTTGTCAGTGATCATAGCAAAAACTCTGACGATAGCCTCAGTAGGTCCAGCCAAAGTGATAATTCACTGAGGACAGTTCCTTCCTGAGATGCTGAAAGTGCACCACTCTCCTGTGTATCTTCTTAACTGGTGCTTCTTTCTCTCTGATAATACTGACAACTCCTTTCCATGCAAAAGTAGCTGGATAGTGAGAGTGACATTTAACCCATCTTCAGTCACACCTCTGTCCATACTGAGTACTGTGGGGAGTTGGAGTCTGAGTGATGAAGTCTTTGGTCACTGGTGGGGGTCAAAACCAAAAACTGCAGGTGCAGTGAATGAGGGGAACAATAGGGAAGAGGAGGGCGGGAGGCCAAGGTGCAACAACAGAAGCAGATGAGAAGGCAAAGGAGGCCTCACAGGCCGGCAGAGGAAGGGTCTGTGGTGGAGATGAGGGAAGAGATCTTCGGATGGGTGGAGAGTGGGCAGGAGAGGGCACAGGCTGTGGCTGCTCTGGCTGCTGCCTTTGCTGCTCTGGGCTTGGCATCTCTTTCATAGATATCACAAGTATTGCCTCACTCATCTGTAATCTCATTTAAAATTATGCACAGTTTTGACAGCTTCTCAAAATCAAACCCTAAATAAAATCTTGATCTCAAACTGACCCTGAGATTTCCCAGAGAACCTGGAAAATGTCACAGGATTTGTTTTTTCATATAAATATTTTCAGTTTATTTGATATATTAACCTATATGGTCAAGATAGTAGTATATCATTTTATTTCAAAATGGATTTTTTTCATAATGTTAGTGCTAAATGTTGAATAATGCACAAAGTAATTGTACTCTTATTTCTGCTTCTTTTACATAAAAGTGTGAACCATACTGGCTGTAATTGTTGTTTTGATTAAAAGAATTAAATTAGTAATGTTAATATTTATCTTTTTCATTATAGAAGAAAATACTCAGGAAACATCACAAGTGAGGAACAGTTTGAGTGAAAAAGTTTCTCTCTACAGAGGTGACATCACATTGCTAGAGGTAGATGCTATAGTCAATGCGGGTGAGTAGTTCATTTTTCTGCAATGGATTTTGTTGAGTATTACTTTAAGATATTTATCACAAGCAGAAATATAATTTAGAAAACTATTATTGATATAGAAATGTTTTATACATTTTTCTTGTTTAAAAATATTGAATCTATTTTATGTATGGCTGTAAATGTGCTATCTAGAGTGAAAGGTACTAAGTTGAGGCCAGCATACTAGACCACAGGAAAAGTAATACATTGTTGCAGTAATTACAAATTTATAATTAGCCAAAAATAAATCTAGGCTTATAAAACTTTTATGTTTTGAATAGATTGTGAAGAGTTGCATAAGTTGAATCGGATAAAAGTCAAATATAAAGAATTTATTTCTTTGGTTTCAAAACCTCAGTTTCATTTTGTTTTCATTTTTATTATGGCAGCAACTTAATGGCAATTTTAATTGTTTTGAAATTTAATTGTCTAAATTTCCCATTTAAATAATAACATCATTTATGGTGATTTCCATCTTGTATGTATTTCATTATGTGGCTGTATATAAAGAAAGACATAGCTATGATCCTACTGTAAAAAAGTCGTTGTGAGACTTTTGTGGTTTTATGTGTTGTCAGGTGACCCTTTCAGGGCTGAAAGTGCAAAGTTCAATAGGAGAGGCTTTGATCACACAGATGTAAAGGCACGAGGAGATAGAGGGAAGAAGACTTGCAATAGGGAGAGTTGTTCCTACCACGAGACTGTAACTGTCTCAGGGATTGAGCCTTTATCTGTTAAAGGAAGTCATAAATGAGGCTGGAGAAGATGTGGAGTAATGGGAAGAGGCGCCGGTTTGATGAGACATTTGAGCAGGGAATATGTTTCCTGAGGTCAGAGGATTCCTGGGAGGAGCTGTTAAACATAGTTTATTTTCCTCCTGTTGTTCCAGGATGGCCTTAAATTTAGGGGTTTGGAGGAAGGAACGAGGCTTCACTAAAGTTTGGTCCAGTCTGGTGTGTAGGCATTAGCCATCCAAATCGGTAAAGGGGAACATACAGTTTAGCCAGTCTTATATGAGACAAAGAATGGGCATTAGGAAGGTCTGTATCTGGCCTTCTGATAGGTTGCAAAATGGTCATCCATGGCTTTTAATCTAAGTTGTGAAGAAAAGTAGCTCTTTGCAGTAAGCCTCAGGATGAGTGTAATTTACTGTCACTGTTTTGTAGGAGTATGGGGTTCAGATGAAGTGCAATGTTATCTCAAATTCTGCTCTGGTGATGACTAAATGCACACATGAGGGTACAAGATGCCTTAGTACTGTGGCTAAACAGAAAGGTATAGTGAAATCCGGAACACTCTTCAGCATTTAACACAGTTCTGGGCACCTAGAGGAAGGCTGAAAACCTGGTCAGCTTGTTCTTTGCTGAGAATTCGCAATCAGGTAAATTTGTATGTAGCCACTTTGCCCCAACCAGGTCTACTTTTTCTCTTTCTCTTCTTATTCCTTTATATTTCCTCCTTTGTTTTTCTAAAATGTAAAATTCTTTTTGAGAATGGAGCCTGGGTGATGTAATCTCCACCTAATATAGCTCACACCTTTTGCATAAAGTTCACCCTTAGGTCAACTCTTAGGTGCTACAGGTCTTATGTCTAATTCCTCTGAGCTATTCATTTTTGCCCTGGGTATCAAGATTCTTTCCTCCGACTTGTAGGGAGGACACATCTTCAAAAAAAGGGTTTCATGAACTCCTCTCCAGTAGTTTTATTCAGATTTCCCTCAAATTAAAAATTTGTAATTGATGTATATTATGCCTAGAATTCTGTGTGGGCTTTAATTTAAAAATATTCAAAAGACCCTGACCACCATATATCGATATATCTATATCTATCTATCTATCTATATATCCTCCTTTTCTTCTAGATTCTTGTAATTTCTAGTTATTTATCTTAGTTTTATTCTAAGGAGGACAATAAATGTCATCTGCTTGCTTTTGAAATACTTAAGACCATTCTCATGAGTTCTCTTTTTAGTGTTTACATAGAATTTGCTATGTTAGTACATTTAATAGTAGTAATAAGGATCTTTCTTGGCCAGAAATTTAGCTCAGTAGCATTGAGCCTGTCTTGAAAGTGCAAGGTTCTGAGTTTGATCCCTGGTCCCAACCCCCACCCCCCCAAAAAAACCTAAAAAGCCCCCAACCCCCCCAAAATTAAAAAAGCCCCCCCAAAACCAAAAAACCAAAGCAAAATGAAAACTTTTTGAATTTGTTAACTTGGTACCTGTGTTTTCTCCCTTGCAGCACCGAATACCCTTTTCATTTTTCTTTCTTTTCTTTCCTTTTTTTTTGAGACAAGGTCTCATTAGGCAGATTGGTTGTCCTTAACTCAGTATGTATCTCATGTTGGCTGTGTATTCACAGTGATCCTCCTGCCTCAGCCTCCTGAGGACTAGGATCACAAGCATGCCCCACCACACCTGGCTACCTTTTCCACTTTATGTGTCATTTTCCAAAGCAATATCATTTTAAAAACATTTTTGATATTGTTTGTTTTTTAAATTGAACACTATGTAATGAATTGGTAGTGCCTGTGACCAATAGTACTTTTAGCTCGAGGGACTTCACATAGTGAACAAAATTGGCCCTGGATTTAAGATTAGTTTATTTCATCAATAAACAAAATATTTTGGAGTATTATATTGAAATAAAATTAACATTAACTATTCCATCATTATTTTTACTATTTTATCTCAGCCTTGTGTATAATATTCTTCATAGATGCCAAATAGTGTACAAGGATAAGAAGAAGTAATCTGAAAATAGGCAGAAGCTTTTGTTATTCCCCAAACCACTTGTTATCTTTATCTCATCTCCCTGGCCATGATGACTGTGACTTGGACATATTTTATAATCATGGGGACAGTCTCATAGGAAGTTCTTGGCAGAGGGGAAAGAAATGCTGTATGTACAGCGTAATGGCCCTGTTTACAGCTTTCTGCTGCGCAGTTTCTTTGTTTTGTATGGAAGGAGATGCATAGCTGTTAACCTTTTCAGTGAACAGGACAACATGGCAGGAAACTAGAGCTGCCTTTAGTGAGAAGGGGGGAGAACCTGTGTCCAAGCAGGACAGTTGTTCCTTTCTGTGGACTTCTGCAGCCCCTCGCCCATGACCACCTGAGTGTAATGAAACACTTGGTCTTAGTAGCTATGTAGAGAATGATTTGGTACTTTAAATTTCTTCCTAAATGTTTTCTGAATTTTCTCAAATTTCTTTAAATGTTATGCATGATAAACCTCCTATATATTCTTCTTTCTAGGAAATTATTTATATATGGTATGTTTTAATAAATAGGTTTTATAAGTGTAGCCTAAAAGCCAATAGCACATGTTTTAAGTCAAGCAGACCTAGATTCAAATTTAGGTTCTTATACTAAGGGTTTTTTTGTTAAAATTTTTATTTTAAAATAATTATAGGAAATCATAAAAATAAATCAGACTTCTATGTATCCTTTATGTTCACTTATGAAACCTAGCTATGATGGTCAACATGTGATCTATAGTACAATATCAAACCAAGGAATTTGATATTTATATAATGTTATTTTCAGGACAACAGACTTTACTTATGAGGTTATGTAAAATATCATCATTTTTTTGGTCAGTTTTTTTATTATTGTTATCTTTATTGGTACATCAAATATGCACATCATGATTGCACTCCATAATGGGGATTTGTACCAGTATAAGACACGACTTAATTCTCATTTTTTCCCATAACCCTACCCACCCTACCACCCCCCATATACATAAAATTTGTTTCCTTACTTTTTGTTACAATCTCAACATTTTCATTTTAACCTGGATTTATGAGAGTATATGTATGTGTATGTGTGTACTTCTGTGCAGTTTTAGCCCACATATAGACTCATGTAACCACACTGTCATCCTGATATACAGCTATTCCTTTAGCATGAAAGACCCTCTATGCTTGTCTGTTTGTACTCATATCCACCTATTGACCTCCTTCATGTTCTCCATCTCCATGTCATTTTAATGCTATGGTATAATGCTATAATGAACATAGGAGTAAGATAGCCTTTTAAAATACTGGTTTAAATTCCTTTGGATATATAACCCAGAAGTGAGATTATTGGATTATATGACAGTTCTATTTTTAGTTTTTTTAGGAATATCTCTGATTTTCTGTAATAGCTGCACTAATTTATATTCCCACCAGGTATGTGTAAGTGTTCCCTTTTTCTCTGCATATTTGCCAGTTGTTACCTTTTTCTTTTTAACAAGTGCTATCTTAACAGATACAAAGTAAAATCTCATTGTATTTTAATTTGTATTTCCTTTATGGTTAGTGATACTGAATACTTTTTCATGGACCTGTTGTTATGTTTTCTTTTGAAAAATTTCTATTTAAGTCCTCTGGCCATTTTAAAATATATTTTTATTATTATTAACTTGTTCCTTATTTATTTTGGATATTTACCATTTCAAAATTTTCTCCTGGTCTCTAGGTTGTCTTTTTACTTTGTTAACAGTTTCCTTTCCCTTTTATTGAACAAAAAAGTTGAAATCATAGAATTAGAGTAGAAGGATGGTTACTTGAGATATTGAGGAGGAAGGGAATCAGGAGGTGATCATCAAAAGTACACAGTTTCAGATAAATGAGATAAAAAATTTTGAGATCTGATACACAGTAGGTGACCAGAGTAAATAATAATATATATTTTAAAACAAAGAAATAAAATTTGAATGTAATGACTCATCATAAGTAGAGCAATAGATATGTTAATTTATGTAGTTTTATCAATCCATATTATAGATCTATGTAAAAACACTCAGCCCCAAACTCACATCACAGCAATCCTCCTGCCTCTGCCTCCCAAGTGCTGGGATTACAGGCGTGAGCCACCACGCCCGGCACTGTGGTATGTGGTTATCAGTGCTGGGATTGCAGGTGTGAGCCACCATGCCTGGCATTGTGCTATGTGGTACTGATTGCTGGTGGGTGTGAGTCTCCATGCCCAGTATTGTATGTGGTTATCAGGATCAAACCCAGGCCCTTGCGCTTGCAAGACAGGTGCTAGAACCACTAAGCTAAATCCCTGGCCCTTTATTATGATTTTAATTTGCATTTCCCTAAGAATTAATGGTGCTTATGCTAAATACTTTTCCATGTACTTATTTGCCATATATATATCTTCTTTATTTTTACCTTTGAATTTGTAATGGGTCTCAGAGCCACTTGAAAGTCTTTGTAAAGTTTTAGTATTCTTCTTTGTTAAAGATTTGGCCTAAACCATAACTGACATATGTTAAATTGTGGTATAACCACATTCAAAATAATTACTTGAGAATGGAATGACAGTTGCATAGTTGACACAGTGGTATGCTTTCCTCATTCTCTGCTTCTCTTTTACTTTTCTGGACTTTATAGAGTAGTCTTTCTACCTCAATTATTACTTTCTGAAGCATTTCCTTTCCTAGCAATTTCTGCTTGCAAATCTATCTAATTCTTCAGAATTCTTCAGATTAAGTTTCATCTCATAGTGTCCCTGCATTCTGATCTGGATCTAGCTCCAGGAAGCAGTTACATTCTTCTGGAAGGTTTATAAAATCTGAAATAAAGGAGCTATCCTTCATTTCCTACAAGGTACACAGAAGAGACAGTAAAGCTTCAGAAACATGGAGAGGAACTCCGTGGTTTATGTAGGCAGATGGAGCTGTAAGAGATTTTCCTGCTCTAATGTGTGATAAAAAGTGATTGATCCATACTTACTCCAAAATAGCGGAGAATAACAGAATTAACAGCCATACCTTACAGGGCCCGGACAAATGTCAACAAGGGACTTCTTAGAGGTGGTTGAATACCAGATGTCCACCACTGTAATACCACTCCCTATGCCTTGCATTGACTAAATCTAGAGGCTAAAATGCTAGCAAGTTGGGTTACAAGTACAAGGTTTTTTTCCATACCAGTTTCTGGATTAAAATTCCTGTCCTCTTTCTTTTAACCTGTAAAATTTTTCTCTTATTTCTATTTCCTATTTGAAGAACTAACACTTTATTTTACCTCAGTTTTCTGTTGCTAATCTTGAAATTTATATAGTACAAATTTTATTTACTCCAATTTCTGTTATATCCTCCAATTTTATATAAATGTATAAAACTATATATATGTTAATTCTTCACTTTTGTTATAGTATGCCTAGGAGTGTATTATTTTTGTCTCTTACATTATTTTGATTGTGGATGATGATTAGCAGCATTCAATAATTCAGCTAAATTTTTGGATATTATTTCTATGAATAGTTTTCTCTTTCTTTTTTCTATTCCCATTCTGGCATTATTATTATTATTATTTTTTTTTTGAGACAGGGTCTTGCTTTGTAGTTCAGGTTGGCCCTGAGCTCAGCCTCAAACTCACATCACAGCAATCCTCCTGCCTCTGCCTCCTGAGTGCTGGGATTACAGGTGTGAGCCACCATGCCCGGCACTGTGGTATGTGATACTGGTTGCTGCTGGGGTGAGTCTGCACACCCAGTATTGTATGTGGTTAACTGGGGATCGAACCCAGGCCCTTGTGCTTGCAGGACAGGCGCCAGAACCACTGAGCTAAATCCCCGGGCCCTGTTCTTTTTAAATTTTAAACTAATAGATTTTGCTTATCTTAAAAGTTGGCTTAAGTATAGAGTTGCTTTTTAAACTTAAAATATTGAATATTAAACTTTTAAAACCTAAACTATATCATTGAAATCTAGAGACTTATTAAAATTATCTTGAAAATTTATATTCTTTTAAAAATTGATTTTATTGGTACATTTTATATACAGATTACTATCACATTCAACATTCAGAATTTGTACCTGTACATTACACATCTTGATTCTCATTTTCCCATTCCTTTGCCCTCCCTACAGTCCCCACCCCCTATATACATAACATTTGTTTCCATTGATTTCATCAAAGAAAATCTGTATTCTTATAAACAAGAATTGGATAAGAAAATAAAAAGAATTGGATAAGCTCCTAGATATATATGACCTACCAAAATTGAACACAGATAATTAAAAAAAGTCTAAACAAATCAATAACAAGTAATGAAATTGATGGAATGATAAAAACTACCAACTAAGAAACACTTAGGATCTGATAGACTTAGCATGAAATTTTGTCAGACTTTTAAGGAACTAATACCAGTGCTCTTCAAACTTTCTCATACAGTAGACACAGTATGGATGCTTCCAAAATGATTTTATGAAGTCAACATTATTCTGCTATCAAAATCAAAGACTAATGTTCTGCAAAAGAAAGAAAAAATTACAGACCAATATTTTTGTTGACCAGAGATTCAAAAATTTCCAAGCAAATTTATTAACAGTAATAAAATCATTCAACATGGCCAAATTGCTTTCATCTTAGGGATACAAAGATGGTTGAACATAATGTAAATGAATAAGTATAATATATCACATAAATAGTATCAAAGATAAGAATCATATAATCATCTCAACAGATAGAGAAAAGACCTTTGACAAATTTCAACATTTCTTATGTTAAAACTCAGGTGAGAATAGGGATAGAAAGACCTTTAAAATAAACTCACAGCTAACATAATACCAATTTGAGAACAAGTTTAATGTATTTCCTTGAAAATTGGGAAGAAAACAAGGGTGTCTACTTTTACCACCTCTAATTAATATATTACTTGAAATTTTCTTTAAAGCACTCAGACAAGAGGATAAAAATAAAAGAGATACAAATAGGAAAGTAAGAAGTGAAATTATTTCTATCTCCAGATGATATGGTTCTATACATAGAATATGGTTCATTACTTAAAATAGGCCAGCAAATGACTTTTAGATCTGATGAACTAATTCACTCAAATAATGGGGTATAAAATCACACTAAAATCAATATTATTCCTGTACACCAATAATGAACCACCTGAAAGAAATAAAAAAAAATTATTCCATTCACAATAGTTTAAAAAATTAAGTACCTGGGAATCAACCTATAAAAGGAGGCAAAAGGTTTAACAATGAAAATTGCAAAATACTAAAGAAAGAAATTGAGCAAGACATTAGAACATGGAAAGATCTCCCTTGTTCATGGATCAGAGGAACTAACATTGTGAATATGTCCATATTACCAAAAGTGGTCTACAGATGTGATAAAAATCCCTATTAAAATTCCAGTTCTTCACAGAGCTAGAAAAATCATCCTATAATTTAAATGGAGTCAGAAAAATTCAGAATAACCAAAGCCATCCTCTGCAAAAACATACTGGAGGCATCATGATACCAGATTTCAAGTTATACCACAAAGCCATAGTAATAAAAACCAGATGGTACTGATACACACACACACACACACACAAAAAAAAAAAAAAAAAAAAAAAAACACGCAAACAATAGGATAAAACAAAGGACACAGAAATAAACCTAAGCTACAGTTTTTGAAAAACGACCATACCCAAAACATACTATGGAGAAAACATAGCTTCTTTAGTGAAGGATGCTGCCAGGGTTGGTGGCACACACCTCTAATTCTAGCATTCAGGACTTGGAGAGAGGAAGAAAGCCACAGCTTTGAGGCAACCTGCACTCAGTAATGACACAAGATCAGCTTGACTATTTGGCAAGAACCTGTCTCAAAACAATAGCCACAATATATCGTTTTGTGGCTATTGTTTTGAGACAGGTGTGCAATCATGATGTGTATATTTAATGTACCAATAAAGATTAAGAAAATAAATAAATAAAACAATAGCCACAATAGCAAACAAACAAAAAGTAAAAAAAAAAACAAAATAAAACAAAACAGAGGAGATGGAAGCAGTGCCAAGGCTAAAGTTAACCTCTCTGGTTGAAGCTTTGAGATTTTCATTCTCCAGTCACTTATAAAGCATTCATAAAAAATTAAACCAATCCAAAACCAACAAATGGCTCTGGGGGAATTGAACATCCACTTATGAATGATTGAAACTAGATCCCTACCTCGCATCCTACACAAAAATCGAGTCACAATGGGACAAAGATTAGATATGAACCAGAAACCTTGAAAGTACTGGAAGATAATGTATGGGAAACATTTGAAGTCACAGGCACAGGCAAACTTCCTGGATAGGGTTCTAGTCACAAAGAAAATAATATAAACTGTCAACATATTTGACTACATCAAATTGAAAAGATTCTGCAATGAAGGAAATAACAGAGTGAAGAGAAAATCCATGAAAGAAAGATTTTTCTAGCTGCTCTTCTGATAGAGAACTAATTTCTAGAATATATGAAGAATTCAAAAAATTATCCTCTCAAACAAATAATCATAAATTTGGCAAATGAATACTTTATAAAAGGAAGTCCAGTGACCAAGAAGTGGATAAACAAATGTTTGGTATCTTTAGCCATTAGAGAAATGAAAATCAAAACTACTTTGATTTCATTGCACCTCAGTCACAATGTTTATTATCAAGAACATGAAAACAAGTGGATATTGGCATGGGTGTGGTAGAAGAAAAAACACTTCTACATTGTTGGCGGTAAAATAAACTAGTACAACCACTATGGAAATTAGTATGGAGAGTCCTCAAACTTCTAAAAAAAACCCATTTGATTTAGACATCGCTGTCCTGTGTTTATTTCTGAAAGGATTAAAGACAGCACACTACAAGCACATGTGCATGCCACCTTTATTTATAGTGGTGTGATTCACAATAGCTAAGCCCAGATGGCCATGAGAGGAAGAATGGACACAGACATACTATAATACATATATACAACGGGACATTTGCAGTTGTAAAGAACAACAGCACGTCATTTTCAGTAAAATGGATGGAACTGGAGATCATCATATGAAACAAAATAAGCCAGACTGAGAAAGTTAAATATTACATGGTTTCTCTCATATGTGAAGCTTACATAAATAATAATAATAAAATAAATAAAATCAAGGCGAGATGGCAAAAAACTAGAAGATAGACTTTTGGAGAAGGGAGAAGAGGAATGAAGAATTAGAGGGTGAGGCAAAAGGGAGAAGGGAATACTCTGTATATTTTTCTGATATGTTAAATATCAGTCTTCCATAGTGAATGTCACCATTCTAAGATGATTTTGTTAAAAAAATACGAATATGCTATGCTGAAGTTTAATTCTTATAATTGCAGGGCTTGTCAGAGGACAGTTACAGTCACCTAACAGAAGCTGAACTTTCAGTGAGGCTAACTGGCATTTCAAGAAATATGTGGCACTATATTGTATTGTAGTGTTTACAGTCTTATTTGAAATATAACATGCTTCTTAAATTTATTTTTAAAGTTATTAAAAATGAAAAAGTGGTGAACATTTCTATTAAGCTAATGAAGATAAATAATTTATTTTTTATGTGTGTGGGTGCTGTGGTTTGTATATGTCTTCCAAAGTGAATTATGGCTACTGTTTACTTAATGCTTCAGCAGTTAAGTCCCTATACATGTAAGAAGGAAAAGTGACATTGAGTGTTGGATTACAATCTTTAATTCATATAAATTTGGGCTGATGAACAGTAGTGAGAAATAGCTTTTATCAGAAGTGAGAAGATATCCATAAATTTTCGTGGAGTGTAAAGCCTTTAACTGTTAGGAATTTGAGAAGAATTTACTGATTTTGTTTAATTTTGTATTTGGTGGCTATGTCTTTTTGAAGTAAATTTTGTATACTTAAAAAAGAAATACATGATATTTGAGTAGAACCGTATTATTTGTAGCTTAAATTTGATGCTTTCTGATTGACAAGGATTTATTAAATTGGTTGTTATCTAAAGAGATTTGGCCATTTTGATACATAAGGTCAGTAATTATTTTTAACATTCTTCTTTAGTTTGGCTTTCTTGTCATGGAAGCAACCAATATTTTAGAATAAGGATGTAAAAATATATTTTTTAAAAGGTATCAGTGTGAAGGCAGCAACTGTTTCAATACTGATTTCATTTCTGTAACTTCGCAGAAGCAAATTTATAGCTTGAAATTTCTCCAGCTTCTTTTGACCTTGAGCTGAAATCTGATTTGCTTTGTTAAATTATCATTCCCTGACACATTATGTCCCTGTCATGTCCAAAATCAAACTTTAGGGTAGAGATATCTTTTCCACAGTGGGATTATGAATGGAATAAATTACCACAGAATTATATTGAAATGGATGTGTAAGTATAGGACGTTGCCCAGGCTAGCTATACCTCCCACATAAACAGCTTGTTAATGTGCAATCAGTCACTGGAGTTGCCTTGAACTTGGAGCTTAATGAACAGGTGGAGAAAAAGGATGAATCCCAGTCCAAAATGGAGCTGACAGCTTATCAGGCAATTTCACTGATCGCTAATCCATTTCATTTGGCAACTTAATTTATCACACAGTTAGAGTTTTCATCCCAGGGGTTTCCAGGTGGAAATTAATTCAGAAACATGTCCAATACCACTGGGTTGAAGAGACCTTCTGAAGCTTGATGAGGACACTTAGAAGTTGTTTTAAATGCATAAACCATTTTCTCTTGTGATTCCAAGTATGTTTATCCAATTCCCTCTTAAATATTTGGATGCTGCTGTCATTTCATGGTACGATTGTGACATCAAAACATTTTATATGTTTATGTACGAACATAATCTACATTACATATTAATTCAATTTCTTGATAAAATAAATACTAAAATATGTTAGATCATTTTAGGAATATAATTTTGTCTTTATATATCAAAAAATTTTGATATTGAACTTGTCTTATAGTTTCCTTAGGAAGAAATTCTTTTACTAGTCTTGTTTTTCTTAAACAGATCTACTTGATAGTACGGAAGAAACGTGACCAGTGTCTGACAGTTGACACTGCCTCTGCTTGGAATTAACGATGACGGGTTTCAGCAATGGGCTTGGCTGAGGACTGGGGTATAGTTTAAAATAACTCAAAATCAGAAACAAATTTTCTCATTTTGTAAGCCTTGATATATAGTGCATAGAAAGTTAAGTTGAATATTGATCCTTGAAAAGCAAATGTGTCCTGTAAAAAATGACAGAACAAAAGAACACAATAGAAGATGATAGAGTGATTGATTGTCAAAAGCCCGAATAGGCACCTCCCCTTACATGTCATCTTATCCAGGCATCTGTAGTTCTGAGAGGGTGACAGGGATGAAATGTTAGGAGAGATTAGTTGCACCTTGGCATGAACTGTTACACTGTATAAGAAGATTGAGGAAGGCTGGTGACAAATCATTTCTAAGAAGGAATTTGAGAAATGAGGAATAGGGCACAAGATCAATAAGATCTATGCTATAACTCCAGGAAGGGACACCAGGGAATTTTTTATAATTTCTCAAACCCTGAAGCACCTTCAAAAAGAATTTAAGTCAGTGAAAACTAATCGAGGTGATAGAAAGCCACAAAGTGGTGTAACTGTCATTGATTGGATATGTCAGACAAATTGTGGCTATCATTCTTATGACCAGGCTTATTAAAGTAAGATCTTCATAATCTAGAGGGGCTCAGTGTTGAATCATCTTGGCATCCTTCCCAAGTCCCCTCTCTGAGTCTTTGGCACTTTTCCCTGAAATATAGTTCAGACCTGTAACCTTGTCATTTCAGAAACTGGGCTTTCATTTTCCTTTACAAGAAAATGGTTAGTCCAGTATTAGTCCTTGGAAATCAAGTGAAAAGAAAAACAAAATGTAGGGAGTTGTTTGGCTTTCTTCTTTCCAATAAGGGCAATGATCATGTTGAACTTTAGTGAGTACCAGAGTCACCTAGAAGCTTAAGTCACTGTTGGTGCTGTTCCTGATGATAACGGTAATGACAATGATAGTAACAGCAACAGGAAAAACAAACAAACAAACAACCAAAATGGGGAAAACCCCACACTGATCCATTACTTTCTAGCATTTCTGATTTTATAAACCATCGACTCTATTTTTTAGTAATTGATAAAGTGTTCTATATGTTATGTAAGTCAAAAATATTAAAATGTCACTAAAATTTCATTTAGTGAAATATGAAGATTGTATAACAAAAAATATAAATTTCCCAGGTTAAATTTATGTTCCAGAAGGAGATCTTCCCTGGAAAGTTCTGTATGTGTTTTAAGTATGAACATATATATGAACCACTGGGTTTCTGTAATGTAGTGGTTATCACATTCACCTCACATACATATGAACACAATATTAATACTATTAAATTATTAATATTTTCAAATATTCATAATTTGTGATATTTACTACATATATCTTAATTTTTCTTATTTTG
Source organism: Petromus typicus (assembly GCA_004026965.1). Lineage (NCBI taxonomy): Eukaryota > Metazoa > Chordata > Mammalia > Rodentia > Petromuridae > Petromus > Petromus typicus. The sequence continues at coordinate 16,520 of PVIR01027948.1, forward strand.
TTGGTGGCTGGGGATTTAGCTCAATGGTTCTGGCATTTTCCTGGCAAGCACAAGACCCCAAATTTGATCCCTAGTACCACATACCACAGCATTGGGCATGGTAGCTCATGCCTGTAATCCCAGCACTCAGGAGGCAGAGGCAGGAGGATTGCTGTGAGTTTGAGGCTAGCCTGGGCTCTATAGTGAGCTCAGGGCTAGCCTTAACTACAAAGCAAGATCCTGTCTCAAAAACTAAAGAACAAAGAATAATATTATAGTATTTCTTCAGATTTTAGAAGCAATTAGCATGGTTGGATAGAACTCAGAGGATTTGAGTCTAACATTCAAGTTGGTGAGTTTATTGGACTTTGTCACTGTCATTCTTTCTGCCTAGTGATTCATAACCTTTCAACTTGAACATTGACTTGTTCCATTCCTGCTTAGCTAAGGGAAAATAGGAAGAAATCATCCTTTAAAAAACTGAGGATTTCTGTCTTGTAACAGCATTCCTTTGAATGTTTGAGATGGAAGTTTTAAAATCTAATTTTCAACAGTAATATTTCAGAAGGGGTACTAAAATGGAGGAAACATCCTGGAACTAGCCATTAGCCCCTGCTTTTCTCTAGAATTCACTGCAAAAAAATAGCTTTTTCAGATTTTCCTTTTTAAAAAAAATCTTACTAGTCTTCTGAATTCTCTGAATGTTCTAGATTTAGCTCATTGTCTATAATTATACAAGTTTTCTCAACTACCGTTGTTTTCTATAGAGAAGTTTCTATAAGAGGATGAATGCTCAGTTTTCTTGCATGATCTAGTGTTAACCTCAAAAGGCTGCTCTAAATAATAATTTGACAACTTATTTTTAAAACATCTGTCTATATTATTATTGCTAATACTTCAGATATTTCTGTAGCATACAGAAATTTTAAAAGCTTCTTCAATGAGGGACTCTTTACAATTAGATATCATTTGTTCTTTTTACTTACAAATGTTAAGAACCTATCACAGCCCTATGTGTTTTTTGTTTTCCTCATTTGACATTTTATGTTAACCTATGGTACGAAAATCTTTAACACTAGAAAAGAAGGTGAATGTATTCATTTTTCTTTCTTGACTGAATAGGAACACTCGAGTTTTATATAGGCATAAGCTGACAGATATGCTGAACTAAAGACAGTATTTTGAGTTTCATAATGTATATGTATAATAATTTGTTCGAATTTTGTTTCATATTTATTAGAGCCTAATGAGGTAAGTGTGGAAATAAGAAAACTCTAATTTTGACATTGTTAGGATCTTTTAGTCATTATAGACTGGAAAGTTAAAAAGTGATCCTGGCACAGTGTCATATACTTTTATAGATCGAAGGGAATGGAAAGATAATTCAGGACAGATGCTTCACGTTACAGATGGGGAAACAGCCTACAGGGAAAAAGTAACACAGTCAAGGACATAGAGGCCACATGTGGCAGAAGCACAAGTAGACTCAGGTCTCTTGGCACTTCTTTTCTTTCATTTAGTTGCATGCACCACTTATCACACTTAATAATTCAGCAGAAACTTGACATGTTCTTCGTGATATGAAATTGATACTGTAGGTTGGACTCTGGAGGTTTGTAGCACTCGTTGGACGTCTTCTGTAATTTTGAAACAGTGCGGTTTCTTTTAAAATATTCAGGGAATCTTCTGTCTTTTGAAATATTTGGTTGCATGAAACATGGATGGTAATTGAAATTTCTGACTATGGCATCCTAATTTGGTCTGGTTAAACCACTGGAATTTTGTGTTGTGTTGCTGCTGATTAATTTTAGTTTGTTATTGATTAGAGAAAGGAAATACTTCTATAGATAACCCCAGACTACTCTTTTGTTGATCTCCTTTTACTTGAAATGATAAAACTAAAAGATGTCTCTTAATAAAGTATTGATCTTTTGTTTGTATGAAAATATCTGAGTTGCTAAATTGCTTTATTAATTTTTTGTATTAGGAATATGCTTGTATTTATATAATTCTTTTATATTGAAAATCTGTAATTGGTATGAGTTATTTCAGTTACTGCCTGTTCTAAAGTTGGTTTTCATTTTAATTCAGAGTTGGTAATGAATCCTTTCCCCTCTTTAATTTCTTTCTGCTGCACAAGAGGCATATTTTCTTAATCTTTCTAGGATATCAATAGTGCTACTTTGGTCTTTCTTGGGCTAACCTAGGCCTCTGTCATTTATTTTGCCTACTTTTGGAAACTGTTTTGTAAAATAACTATATTCATGCTTGTAACAAGACTAGTAGTTTGGATTTGAATCCTCTCTCTTTTTCTCATTTACTCTCCAGTGAAGATAGTTTAACCCATATCTGGATTTTTCCTTCTCTTTAAAATGGAGCTCCTATGAGTCTTAGAATTATTATAAGGGTCAATAAAATACCTTTATCCTGGCACAAATGTCAGGGTCTATAAATAGGAAGTATGAAAATGCTGTGCCTAGGTTAGGGATGTAGAAAATGATTTACAAACATTATTTTTCTTAGCATTGTCTGATTCATCCACATTATTTCCCTCATCAGTTAACCTTCAACACTTTTTCTGTATAAAAAGATACAGAACTACCTCATTAGAAGGGATCTATCAGAAGGTTCTGAAAGATGATCCTATTAAACCATATTTATTTTCCTCAATGATAAAATGAATAGTTCCTTTTCAAGAGGTTTCAGAACAAATGTTTGGAAAAATCCTTTTGGAAAATTCTTTGATCCTGAAAATAGTACCTAAATTTTACTGGCAATAATGAAATGCTGGATAGTATCTTATGTAGAAATTTGGTACAAGTACTAATATATTAGTAACTCCATCTATTCATTTTTCACATTTGTCACTTTGACTTTTCCGTCTTAGCCTCCTTTGGTAATCAATTACTCTTTCCTATAGATTGTGTATTTCAGGTCCATAAAACTTGTTTTTAGTGTTTGATCTTTATATTGGTTATTAAGCATTAGATGCTGTCTTTTTTTTTTTCAAATTATTGTTTAACTCAAACCTGTTGGCATGTCAGTGATTGTTTTTAAATGAGATTGTAGTCAGACAGGAGGATAGGATTACTTCTATAATGTAATGCTTTGGATACATCAGCCTGCTTTGTAAATAAATTCAGAAAAGTTAGCTCATAATTTCTAGTATGATACTTGAAACACAATTGTTAGCATAATTCGTACAGTCTGCCAGAAAATATTTGGTTCATAACTTATAAGCCCTATTTTAATCATACTTGAGATGAGTGTAACAGAACTTCAAATGAATGATACAAATAAAATCACTTTGCATTGAGGAGTCTGAGACTCCAGGCCTCATTGAGGATCAAAGTCTCATGAGGATCAATCAAGGCCTGCATTGACTATTGAGGAAGTGCCAGGAGTTCAATCCCAGCCTGAACTACATAGTGAGACCCTTTCCAAAACAAGCAAGCAAGCAAAACAAATAAACGAATTGCTTTCATAATGATTAAAGCACCATTTTTCTTCATGTCATTTCAAGAAATCTCATAATCTTTCAGTGTGTGCTCTCTTTTGGACTATTTCTGCCCTTCGCATGACTGCTCTCAGCTGCCGTGTGGTATTAGCTGTAATTTTACTCATTGATGTTTTCCTTGTTTGAAGAAGCCCCATTTGTATTGGCACTACAGCAGAGGAGAGAAGGAAAATCGTTACTTCAGCTTCATGGTTCACCTGGTCACTTGCACCCTCCTAAGAATTGTACAGCTCTTCATATTGTTAGTTTTTCTTAGAGAAGAAAATCTCAAATTCCTTCTCTCCGGATACAACCTAAAGAAACCTTTTAAAGTACTGACCTTAAAAAAAGAAAGAAAAACCTGAAGATGAAACTAATCAGCGTTGTTTTAATAATGTGGAGTATATTGTCAAGGCTGATGAAGGCTGAGTGTGTACAGCAGGTTTAATATTGAGGCAAGTAAGGGAAGAAGGAAAGAGGAAGAAAGGAAATGGTGAGGAGGGTAGGTAAAAGATCAGGACACAAACAGATATGTCCATGGTTAGCGGTAAAATTTCTCTCAAATTTGTTGGAGATATAATTTTCTAGTTCCTTGAGGATGCTTACACTCTCTAGTTATATTTAGAATATTTCCTATTCCCTTCCCAAAAAGTTTCAGCTTTTTGTTTAGTTCTTTTATGCAGATTTAGTTTTTTGAACAAAAAATTTGTGTAGTATTTTCAGTGGTATTTTCAAAATCTTTTTGTCTTGAAGTCTGTTTTCTTTGTTCCACATAGAAAGGACAGACTTTGTAGAATTGTTTCTATTATTTGTATAAATTAAACAATAGCTACACCTGACCCTTCTTGCATGCATAAAATTACAGAGGAAATATGCTGAAGACATACATTTTATTTAATGTTCACTGGAATTGGTGTAGAGCTATTTTTCATTTTAGTTGTTTAGATGTTTATTTGAATTGAAACTTCATTGTTTTATTTCTTGGCTTAGCCTACTTTTACAAGGATTATAACATGTGAGCTACTTCCTTTTCAAATACTTATCCATTAGGGTATGTATCCACTAATGTGCTTCTCTTTCACCTCCTATGTCCTAGATTTCAGTATTAAATAGGTTGACTAATTAAAATAACCCTAGTCTTATCCTTGTTCCTAGTCTACATATTCTTTTGTTTAAAAATAGTGTGAAACTTGGTATAATTGTTAGGAACTTTTTGCTTGAGTCCTAGAACTGAAATGATGGATGTATATTATGATTATATTGTAACCAAGCACAATGAAATATCACTTTGTACCCACTAGGATGAGTTTAATAAAAAATGGGTAGGGAGAAATAACAAAAAGATATGCAGAGATTGGAATCCTCTTACATTCTGGCAAGAATGTAAAATGGCGAGTTCCTATAGAAAATATTGTATCAAGATAATTGACAAGCCACGCATTTTAGTGTAGGCCTATAATTCTAACACTTGAGAGAATGAGGCAGGAGGATTGCTAGGAGTTTAAGGCCAGACTGGGGTACATAGTAAGTCCAAGGCCTTACATTACATAGCAAAATCATTTCTAAAAAGAGAAGAGCAGAGAGAGAGAGAGAGAGAGAGAGAGAGAGACAGAGAGAAAGAGAGAGAGAGTGAGAGAGAGAGAGAGAGAGAGAAGGAGAGAGAGAATATATTTCCACATAAAAGCTTTCACTTGAACGTGCGTAACAGGATTACTCATAGTAGCCAAGAAGAGGAAATAGTCCAAATGTCCATCTGTTGATGAATAGGTAAGCAAAATGTGGTTTAGCCAAAAAATGGAATATTCATAGATATTATGGGATGAAGTAGAAAGATGCTGCAATGTCAGTAAATCTCAAAATCACTCTAAATGAAAGAAACAGATATCAAAGGTCAAATAAATCACAATTCCTTCTATATAAAATATCAGAACAGATGATGGACATAGTCGAATAGTAATAACCGAGGAATACAGGGTGCTCATTGATGAGTGTGTGATTTTGTTCTGTGGTGATGAGTGGTGACTGTACAACTTGTTAATGTGCTAAATGTTATTGAACTGTTCACCTTAAAAGGTTAATTTTATGTTATATGAATTATACTTTAATAAAAAATAAAGGCTCACAAAATTCAGTGCAAACCAAAAGTTATAAAAATGGCATAGTACTGGAA
>PVIR01027949.1:0-22435 GCA_004026965.1 Petromus typicus
TGAGCTTTTGTCCCTGCTGTTGTATTTGCCTTTATAGTTGCCCTATTGTCTTGTGATGTTTGTTGCAAGTTTCTTTCTTCCTAATATTTAGGTCCCTTAAGATTAGCACTAAGTCTTAATATTTTCAACCACAATCCAAGAAAAGCACTAAGCATTAACAATATCAAACAGAACCCCAGAGATGGTAAACTGGTAGTTACTGCTCTGACCCCTCCAACCTCATAAGCCAGAACTATGATCAGATGCCCAGACTTAATATTAACCATGGATATATTGACAGCATTCAAGCATCACCTTTTAGAAGTGAAAGGGTTACTAAGGAGTTAAGTGGCAGAGAGATAGAGGAGGAAGAGATTAGTAATAAGATTGAAGGATGAAATGAAATAGAGAAATGAAGGCTAGTAGAGTGGGCATGGAGTAGAGAAAAGGGAGAGATGAAGGAAAAAAAGGAGAGGAAAAGGGTGGGAGGAAAAAGAAAAGTGGCAAGAAGAATAACAAAAACACAGACCTAAATAAAACAAGTGGAGATAAAAACAGGATAGGGTAAAATTGAGTCCACTAATAGCCAGCTGGAGGCGAAGAACCGTTGATTCTGTTATGGGTTAGACACAGTTTGATGTTTATAGGCCATAGGGAAAAAGCTGTGAAGTTGCAGTCTTTCCCCTGATGTGAGCCCAGTGTCCTGTAGGTGGCGCTGTACCCCAAACTCACCGCTGCCCAGGTTCCCGGGCTCGGAGCAGGGCTCACCCCCTTCAGTATGGCGGGAAGTGGGGGTCCCAGTTGGAGTCCAGAGTTGGAGCGTCCCAGGGCTGGAGGTCTTGGGGTCGCAGGTTCTCTGTGGTGGAGATGATCTTGGTTGATCCCGCAGGGGTTTGGAGACCTCTTCTCCTGGCAGCGCGGATCCTCGGTCCCGGCGGGCGGTGGGCGGGGCTTCCTCGCACAGGCCCTGTGCCCTCTCCCGCGAGTCGAGATCTGGGAGTGTTCGGCCCTTTACCACAGCTGCAGGAGGTCTGGCATGCAGTTCTGCTTCTCACCATGCACCGGTGTCTCAGGGGCCGGCTGTGCGCTGTCTGCAGTCGCTGGGTTCCCGTGCTGGGGCGCCTGTGCCAGGTCCGGCAGGGTATACCGCCCCTCCCCCTCTGGGGAGAAGGTAGAAGGGACAGATCGCTCCCTAGGTCTCTGTTTTTTCTTTGGCTTTAATCAATGTTTGCTTCTTATCTCTTCAATCTAGGTTTCTCTGCTGTCCTTCCTTTCTTTCCCCACAACTGGCGTTTTCAGGTTTAAGAACAATTTCTTTTTTTTTTTTTTAGGTTTTTTGAGACAGGGTCTCGCTTTTGTGGTTCAGGCTGGCCCCGAGCTCAGCCTCAAACTCACATCACAATCCTCCTGCCTCTGCCTCCCGAGTGCTGGGATTACAGGTGTGAGCTACCACGCCCGGCACTGTGGTATGTGGTACTGGTTGCTGCTGGGTTGAGTCTCCACACCCAGTATTGTTATGTGGTTACCGGGGAATCGAACCCGGGCCCTTGCGCTTGCAAGACAGGCGCCGGAACCACTGAGCTAACTCCCTGGCCCCCTTAAGAACAATTTCTATGGAGGCGATGGTCTCCAGCTTTTACCATTCCGCCATCTTCCCAGAATCCTAAAACCATATTCTTTAAAGATTTTTGGTTTTAGTAGTCAAAAAGTTATTCTGACAAAATTTCAAGTGAAAAATACCAGCCATGGTAAAGAGCAGACTCAGTTACCTGAAGAGAAACCTAAGGGGAGTATGTTGCTAGTGACACACCTCAAGTAGGTTAGCTTTGTTCTGTACAGCTGGCCCTCTGTACTGGTGGGTTGTCTACCAGTGGATCCAACCCCTGACTGAAAATGTTAGGTTTCTTTGGCCAGCATCCCATAAATGATATAGTACAACAGTTATTTGCATAGCATTGCCATTGGATTGGGGATTATCTATCATCCAGAAGTGAGTTAAAGTATATGGAAAGATATGTGCAAGTGCTATGCAAACATATCATTTGTATAAGGGACCTGTACATCCAGGGTGGGTCATTTTGCTATCTTTTACTTGATCAGTTTTTTTAAAAGTAGCTTCCCAAGCCCACTCTTCATTGAGTAAATCAGAGTGTCTAGCTGGTAGAACCCTAAAATGTATATTTTTAAGAATAACCCAGGGCCGGGATATAGCTCAGTCGTTCCGGCGACTGTCTTGGAAGTGCAAGGGCCCGGGTTTGATCCCCAATAACCACATAACAATACTGGGCATGGAGACTCACCCCAGCAGCAATGAGTACCACACACACCACAGTGCCGGGTGTGGTGGCTCATGCCTGTAATCCCAGAACTCAGGAGGCAGAGGCAGGAGGACTGCTGTGATGTGAGTTTGAGGCTGAGCTCAGGGCCAGCCTGAACCACAAAGTGAGACCTTGTCTCAAAAACCTAAAAAAAAAGAATAACCCAGGAGATTCTTTTGATCATTTCAGTTTAGGAGGCACTATTCATGGTGCTTAGATAACAATAAGAGAATACAAATTTTGTAAAATGAACTTATTTTGAAAGATAACAGATGAAATGTTAAAGTAGAGCTACATCAATTTTTTTCTTTCTCTTTTTTGCTTTCCCCTTCAGATATTTTTAAGTAGTTTGTGTCCTAGACTAACAGCAAGAAGAACTGAACACTAGAATCCAGATCAACTTAACTTTGTGAAAACATACGTGATGTGTAGTCTTAACAACTGTTTTTGAGAATATTGAAAATGTGATGCTTGGGGCCGGGGATTTAGCTCAGTGGTTTGGTGTCTGCCTGGGGAGTGCAAGGTCCTGTGTTTGATCCCTGGGAACCACATACCACACCATACAGGTGTGGTGACTCACACCTGTAATCCTAGCACTTGGGGAGCAGAGGCAGGAGGATTACTGTGCGTTCGAGGCTAGCATGGGGTACATAGTGAGTTCAGGGCCAGCCTGAACAACAAGGCGAGACCCTATCTCACTAAATAAACAGAAAAAATGAAAATGTGATTCTCATTCTCTGGCACATTATAATACAAGACTAGCCTTTTGGTTTTGGCTAAACTAACTTGTAATTTTACAAGAACTAGCCTTTCAGGGTTGCCTCAGAGTTGACTCAGTCACAAATATCAGAGAAAAGGCAAGTAAACATCCTAAGAACTCGGGTTTAGGTGCCTTTTGCCATTTATCCCGAGTGTCTGCCACCATTCTTTCTGTGTCTGGATGGTGAGCGAGCACCAATCAGCTGTAGAGATCCTCAGCACCATCTAAGGCAGTGCTGTTCAAATTAGTGTAAATGATCTTTGGAGGAAAATAATGCCATGAAAATTAACCTGCACAGCTGTCCTTTGCCCCTACCACATTCCCCATTTTTTAAACAGTAGATTTATGTTTTAAGTGGTACATAAAATTGCACATATTAATGAAGTACTGTGATATTTTAATACGTGTTTACAGTGTGTACACAAATATATGTAACTTTGCAAACATCACTTAGTGCAAAAGCACTGAAAATAATTTCTTGTAGCTTTTTGAGACATAGGGGACACAATTGCTCTCTACAATCATCTTTTGGTGTAATAGCACACTGCAATTTATGCTCTACTCTAACTGCATTCCACACCTTTTTTCTGACCCCACCACAACCTGGTGCTCACTGATCCACCTCTCTCTACCTTTCAATCCACTCTGTCCTCTTCCATCTCTGGTAGTTATCACTCCATAAAAAATTTTCTGTGAGATCAACTTTTTTAGATTTCACATGTGAGTGATATCACATAGTACTGATCACTGATGTGTGACTAATTTCACTTAACATAACAATCTCCAGTTTCATTCCTGTTGTGTAATGTAACCAGAATTCATAGTTTTTAACAGCTAAATAATATTCCATCACACTCACATATATATGTATCACATTTAACTTATTCATCCATCAGTCATTGGACACTCAAGTTATTTCCATTACTTGACTCTTATGAATAATGCTGCAATGAATGTAGATGAAAGTGCAGATACCTCTTTAAAAATTATTTTATTTCCTTTAAATTTTTTGAAGACATTCCATGCTGTTTTCTTTTTCCTTTATTGAGTTTATTGGTACATTTTCAGTATACATTGTGATCATAGTCTTCATTGAAAATTTGTACCTGTCTGTAATACGTCTTGATTCTTATTTTTCTCATTGTTCTGCCCTTCCTTCAACCCCTTGTAGAGAGACACTTTTTTTTCTTTGTTTTTTCCCTTTACTTTTTCCTGTCCCTCTCTCAGAACATTTGAATATTTTCCTCCCCTTTGAACATTTTTTTCCTATTTCACAGTACCTCTCATACATTTTGAACATCATTTATACCTTCAGTTTCTCTCATTAGAAACACAATATGGTTTTTACACATATGTATCCTATTTATTTCACTTATGAGTACAGCCTAAAGGTGCATCCATTTACCTATTAATAGCCCAATTTTATTTTACTTTATGGCTGCATAGGACTCTGTTTTATGGAAAAAACACATCTTGTTTATCCACTCATCAATTGATAGAATTTTGGGCTTCTTCCAAGATGTAGCTATTACAAACTGAGCTGCTATAAACATAGATAGTGTAATATGATGCTCTTAAAATTTTCATGAATGTATACAACAAGGAGACATCAGGGTCAATGAGACTTCTAGTCCTAGTTTTTTGAGGAATCTCCACTCTAATTCCCACAGTGTGTGCACCAGTCTACATTCCCACCAGCTGCTCCTTTCTCCACTCAGCCCCACGAGCGTTTGTTATTGGCTGGTTTCTTGGTAGCAGCCATTCTTCGTGGCGTGAGATAGAATCTCAGTGTTGTTTTCATCCACATCTCTTGAGTGACCATGAAGCTGAACATATCTTCATATGTTTCTTTGCAGTTTTTACTTCTTCTGAAAAACAACTGCTGTTGTACTAATTTACATTCCCATCCACAGCACAAAAGGGTTCTTTTTCTTCTATCCTCACTGACATTTGTTGTCTTTTGAAATATTTTCCTACTTTGTGAAAGAAAAAATTTGCATTTTCAACCCTCCCATAGCCCGGGAAACATCCCAGGACAACTGCAGTGCTCTTGTTCAAGCAGGTCAGGAATACTGAATGAGTGGAATGGATGACAGTTTGTATCTTTGAAAAATCCTTTTGCAAGCTAATTGATTTCCAATTTTTTTGCTTTCAATAAAGATACAGGGTGCTAATCATATTGTCAGTTCACAAATAATTTAAAAATATATTTCATGATGTGACTATGAGACTTGGAGATGTAATCTGGATCAATTGCACAGATTATTGTAAATATTCCTTCTATTCCCTTTTCATGTTAGCAATGTTTTTTAGTGTCTAATTCTTTTAAAAATTGAATAGAAGACAAACAGACTTGGATTTCTGTTCATCCAGCAATGTGGTTTTCATGGAAACACATGAATTTATTGATAACATTGTTCATTGCCTTATTATTCAATTTTATCCCTAATATGAATATCTATCAAAATTATAACTTTCATAGTTTGGTAAATTGTACACTAATAATAATGTGATTGAAATAAGAAATATATTAACATTTAGAGATCTGTGATGACAACATCAATACTTTTCACTTTTATTTGGATTTTTATACATTTTGTTTCAAAAAAGTTAATAGCATAATCAATTAAACTTTAAAAATAAAAATATATCATGGAAACCTAAAATACAAGTGAGATGAAATAATAGTTGAAAGAGAATAATGAAGCATAGAAAGCATCTAGCTTTCTAGAAAATAATGCCTATGTATTTTAAAGAAAGACAGTTTGGCTCATATTGTTCAGACTTTAAAATTCCATTTTAAACCTTCAAAGAACTGAATTAAAAGTTAAAATTGAAAATAGCATTGATTTTGTATCTTTTCTAATTCTTTGACTTGCACAGTAATGAAAATTTAAATTTTCATTTTTAAGTATTAGAAAAAGTGTCTGAGTTTCAAATGACTTCATATAACCAATTTTTATACATTTGTTTATGTTTTTAACTCTTTCAAAAGACTTTGCCCATCCAAGCCATGGAGATGATGGTTTTATTTTACCACCACTATGCCCAGGCCAGATATCAAATTTACCAAATTTAAGTATCTCCCCCATGTAGTTTAGGAATCTATGGTTTGAAGATCTCTCTGTTGAGTCAATAAGTGCTTTAAGAGCAATTTTCTTGCTACTCTTTCACAGAAACATAGTAACTACCACATGAACATATTGTCCACTTTCACTAAAGATTTTGAGTCTACTTTTGAAATATATTAGTAGATATTGCATTATTTTCTTACAGTACTTAAAAATTCAATCAGAATATGAGAGTAAAATATCATTTGGAAATAAAGACATTATTAATTTAAAAATTTAAGTGCTAGGAAATTTCTACCAGTACACGTTATACCTTACTTCTTTTCCCCACCCCCCTACCTAATGTTACAAAAGCTTTGTTTCCATTTTTGCCTTGTATTTTTTATGTCCTTGTCCCTTATTTCCTTTCCTCTTCCTCTCTCCTTAATTGTCCTTTCAATTTGTACATTCTTGCCCCATTTTCTAATGTCTGTTATACATTTTAGTACTTCTATTCTGTTTTTCACACTAGAGAAAGTATGTTATTTAAATGTGTTAAATTTCACATCAGAATATGATCTCAAGGTGTATCTACTTAGGTAGAAATGTCTCAGACCTATCCTTTTTCATTCCAGAGTAGTATTCTATCATATAAAAAACATACCTTTATCAATTTGTTGCTTGATGGACATTGGGCTATATCTGATATTTAGCTATAAACATATGTGTGCATATATCGCTGTGGTGTGAACTGTTTAATTCAGGAAGATGGAAGGAGAGTAACTGAGTCAAATAGAATAGAATATCCAGTTTTAGTTCTTTCGGGAATCTCCACAGTGGTCACACAGTCTACATTCCCACCGGCAGTGGAGAAGGGCTCCTTTTCCCCTGCAGCCCCGCCAGCCTTTCTCATTGGTGGATTTCTTGATAGCAGCTGTTCTTTCCGAGTAAGATGGAATCTCAGCGTGGTTTTCACCCCGCGAATGACCAGTGACATTGGGCATTGTTTCGTGTATTTATTTGCTGTTTTTATTCTTCGTCCAAGAGATTTCTTTTCACTTCATGGTGCTCATTTTTTGGTTTGCTCTTTAAATTTAAGAGATGTGATTGTTTTGAATTCTTTATATGTTTTAGAGGTAGTATGATTTCAAGTCAGGGACTGTGATGCCCTTGCTTGTTTGTGTTTGCCTTTGCTGTACTATGCCTTTTGTAGTTCCAAATGAATTTTAGGATTATTTTCTCTAATTCTGTGAGGTAAGCTTTTGAAATTTTGATCTGTATTGCTTTAAATCTGTGTAATGATTTTGGAAGTATGGCCACTATCACTGTCTTGGCTTTTCCTACCTAAGGACAAAGGATGTCTTTCCTTTTTCTGATATGTTCTTTAGTCTCTCTTTTCACAGTAGCATAGTTTTCAATACAGAGGTCTTGAACTCCTTTTGTTAGATTGATTCCTAGGTATTTCTCTTTCTCTCTCTCTGTCTGTCTCTCTATCTCTTTTGCATACTATTGTGAAAGGCATTAGTTACTTCTCTAATTTCTTTCTCAGTGAGTTTGTTTTTTTGTGTACAGGAATGATACTGATTTCTGAGTGTTAACTTTGTGCCCAGCCAAGTTACTATATATTATTAAGTCTTGTAGACTTCTGGTGGAGTTTTTGGGGTCTTTCATGTAGAGTATCATGTCATCTTCAAATAATGACAATCTAACTTCTTTCTCTGCTATGTTTATTTCTTTTATTTTTTCTTTTGTCTAATTCATTAATGTTCCCAGAACTATATTGAACAAGCACAGTGAAAATAGAATCTTTGTCTTGCTTTTGATTTTAGAGTGAAAAATTTCCATTTTTGTCCATTTAGTCTGATGTTGCTCTTGATTTGGTCATAGATGGCATTTATCAGATGGAGATAAAACCATCTATTTAACTTTTCTATAGTTTTTTTTATCAACTGTTTATTCTGCATTTATTGAGAGGATCCTATGGTTTTTGGTTTTGGCTCTGTTAATACAGTATTTACATTTGTTGATTTCTGTATGTTGAAGCTCTCCTGCATCCCTGGGGTGAATCCTATCTCATCAGGATGTACAATCTTACTGTTCATTTGCTGTAGTCTGTTCGCCAGCATGTTATTGAAGATTCTTGAAATTGTGTCTATTAGGAAGATAGGATCATAATTCTTTTTACTGAATCCTTGTTTTGTTGTAGAATCATATTAATGCTCTTTTCCAGATATGAATTTGGCAGTATTGCTTCCTGTTCAATTTCACTAAAGAATTTGAGAAGTAGTAGCATTAGGTCTTTTCTAAATTTCTTGTGGAATTCAGCAGTGAATCATTCAGGGTATCAACATTTTTTTAGGAGGAGTTATTTACATCTTCAATTTAATTCACTGATGTTAATTTATTTAGAATTTTAATATGTTATTGATTCAGCTTTGTTAATTGACACATAACTAAGAAAGTGTCCATTTCTTCTGTTTTCCATCTTATTAGAATACAGGTTCTCAAAGTAGTATTGAAGAAATTCTAGATTTCTGCAGAATCTGTTGTGATTTTACCCTTTTCCTTCCTAATTGCATGGATTTGAGTTTTTCCTTCCCTTTTTTTTTTTTTTTTTTTTGATAAGCTTGGCTAAGAGTTTGTGAATTTTATTTTATCTTTTTAAAAAATTAACTCATTGATTCAGTTACTCTTTGTATAATTTTTCTTATTCTTCATTACATTAATTCTGCTCAGATGTTTGTAATTTCCTCCCATGCATAAACTTTGGTTTTGACATGCTCTTCTTTTATTGAAGCCTGAGATTCAACAATAATTTGTTTATTTGAGCCTGTTCTTCTTTTCCTGATATGAATGTTCACTGCTGTAAATTTCTTTTGTAGAACCATTTTCATTGTGTCTCATAAGTTCTGGTATCTTGTATCAGCATTATCCTTTAATTGTATTAACTGACTAATTTATTAATTTTTTCAGTGACCCATTGGTTGTTCAGGAGAATGTTGTTTAGTTTCTGTGCTTTAATGAAATTCTCATGGTTTATTTTATTATTGATTTCCAATTTCATTGCACTGTGGTCTGTTTCATCTTTATCACTGATGGGAATATAAGCTATGTCCCCATTATGCTGATGAAGGGACAGAGGCTCAGAATGTCCGAGGTGATGAGTGAGAAAATTGGAGAACAATGTCTGACTTTAAATGCCAACTGTCTTGATCACAGCTGTGGAACATTAACATGGGGAAAACAGACAACAAAACAAAAGCTCCCCTAGTAACTCAGCGTGTTTAGTGTGGAATAAGTTCGCTGAGTAATAATGATAGTTGATGTCAACCAAAAGCTTATTATGTGACAGATACTATATCAAATATTCTACTTGTATTGTTCTTTAATTTCAGTCAGTATTCTTTTGATGTGGGTGTTTTTATTGTCATCTTTTTTTCCACAGGAAAAGCTGAGGTTTACAAAAGTTAGGTTGTTGGCCTCAGGTTATATGGCTGAGAATTTGTAGAATACTGTATCAAGCACTGTATCTCATTTCAAAGTCCTCATTTATTGTCCATTTCTGTGTGTTAATCCACCTCAGCCAGATAATACAGGGTAAATAAGACTGTATCTCATTTTAGTTGCAAAATGAGATGGTGAAGATAAAGGTAGCCAGAGAAGTTGTTATAAATTCAGATAAATGTTCAGAACATTTGGTAGATAATTTAGGAAATGCTATTGTTTATACTTGATCTACTTGCCAAAAAACTTAAATATAACATCATTAAAGTTCTTGAGGAAATAAAAGTAATAGTAGTTTTCCAAGCATTTCAGACATGTGAGCTAAAAATATTTATTTGTCCAATAGATCAAGTCATTTTTTAAAAATTGAAATCTTTATTGGCACATTACATATACACATCATGATTGCACTCAACAATGAGACTTTGTACCATATATAACACAACCTAATTCTCATTTTTTCCCATAGCCCTACCCACCCTATCACCCCCACCCCTATATACATAAGCTTTGTTTCTTTTCTTTTTTGTTATAGTCTCATTATTTTTCCCCTTCACTCTATTTCACTTTGAGTATTTTCTATTTCACAATATATAAACATACAACATGTATGTACAACATACATTGTATATAACATACAATTCTGGAACTCATTTATATCTTTATTTTCTCATACCAGAGAAAGATGCAATATTTACCTATCTGTGACCGATTTATTTCACTTATGAGGATATCCTCAAGGTATGTCCATTTAAGTATAAATGATTAAAACTTATTATTTTTTATGGCAGAGTAATACTCCATTAATGAAGGTGGGTTACTAGGATGTGTTTGCGGCTCAAGGATGTATTTTCACTACAGCAGAGAGAGTAAAACAAATTTGCATTTAAAAATAAATTCAGGGGGCTGGGGACCAGCACCTGTCTTGCAAACTCAAGAGCCTAGTTTGATCCGTGGTAACCACATACAGTACTGGGTGAGGAGACTCATGCCTAGCAGCAATCAGTACCACATACCACAGTGCCAGGTGTGGTGGCTCATGCCTATAATCCCAGCACTCAAGAGGCAGAGGTAGGAGGATTGCTGTGACATGAGTCTGAGGTTGAGCTCAGCTCTGAACTACAAAGTGAGACCCTATCTTAAAAAAAAAAAAAAAAATCCAAGGCCTGGAGATGTAGCTCAGTGGTGCTCCTGTCTGCCAGACAAGGAAGTGCAAGGTCCTGAGTTCTATCCCCGGTACCACAAAGCAAAACAAAACAAAAAGAACAAAAACAGAAAGGTAAATCTAGTTTATGAGTTGAATTTATATCTCTAGTTGAGTTTTATTTTGATTTATTTATTGATTGATTTGTGTAGTGCAGGCTGGTACTGAACTCAGCCTCAAACTCAGAGGTCCTCCTACCTCTGTCTCCCAAGTGTTCAGATTATAGGCATGATGTACCACACCTGGCATTGTGGTATGTGGTACTGATTGCTGGTAGGCATGAGTCACCATGCCCAGCATTATTGTATGTGGTTACCAGGGATTGAACCCTGGCCCTTGGGCTTGCAAGGCAGGTGCTGGAACCACTGAGCTATATCCCTGGCTCTTTAGTTGAATTTTAAAGAAATCAAGATTAATCAATACTTTTTCTTTTCAAAGTGTATTTGCCAAGGCTAGAATTGTGCAAGTAAATAAAAATTTTCAAGTATATTTACATCTCTAGTTGAATTTTGAAGACAATGCATCTAAAAAATTGTCACATCATTGAGACACTTCTGTGCCAAAAATTGATATGTTGACAGATTCCATACTGTGATAATGCAAGTTTAGTTTTACCTAACAGTATGACTACTATGTTGTATTTATATATCCCTGTTCTCTTTGGAATCTAGAGTAGTATAATATTTGTCAGTCTTCTCATAGGATTTCTGGGAAAATTGAGATTCAGAGAACTTGTGCTTCACAAAGGAAGCACAGAGCTGCTGTGTAGTGAGGAGCTCTCTCTCTTTCTCCAGCTTTACTTCGTACTTTGTCTGGGAGAGATTCCTGTTTCTGTGAGTGCAATTTATAACTTCATTAGGAGAACTTTGTAATTGTGAGCCAGGAAGGATGAATCTTTAGGCCTACTTTTGGACAATTCCAGTGTTCCATGTGAAGTGAGGGATGAGGGTATGGCCAAACTGAGAGCCAGTACAGAAGTTGGCACCTCTGAAGAGGTTGTGTGGCTCCCCGGGCATGCTGTGGAGTGTGTGCAGTGTCATGTTACCTTCAGAGTCAAGACTTTTGGAGGAAGAGATAGTTTCCAATCAATATCCTGTTTCTATATAGTACCCCTATTTTTATTGTTGGTGAAATGCATTATTTAATCATGTCTTCTAGTTAAAAGGACTATGATTCTTTGGTCATTACCAAAACAGCCACAGTTTCTTTATGTGGAAGATTGAGGTACTTATTTCTTTTTTGCTTAGTTTTATCTGCATTGGAAACAAGATGTGATATGCATGACTGTAATATCAGCTACTTGGGAGGCTAATGGAGGAGGGTCAAGTGTTTTTAGGACATCCTGAGTGACTTAACAAGACCCTGTGTGAAAAATAAAACACCTACATTAAAGAATGAAAATTACTTAGGAACTTCTCCCATTTAGGCAAATCTTATGTAGAAAGAACCAGTGCCCAAACCTGCTCAGTTCTAATTAGATGAAATCCTAACAAGAGAATTACTCCCAAATTTGAAGGATACTTGATAGCTTGGACTTGCCTCTTAAAAGCTAGTGAATACGGGGCCAGGGAGTTAGCTCAGTGGTTCCAGCGCCTGTCTCGCAAGCGCAAGGACCTGGGTTCGATTCCCCGGTAATCACATAACAATACTGGGCATGGAGACCCACACCCAGCAGCAACCAGTACCACATACCACAGTGCCGGGTGTGGTGGCTCACGCCTGTAATCCCAGCACTCGGGAGGCAGAGGCAGGAGGATTGTGATGTGAGTTGGAGGCTGAGCTCAGGGCCAGCCTGAATCACAAAGTGAGACCCTGTCTCCAAAAAAAAAAAGCTACTGAATACGTAGTCAGTCAGGTACACCAGGGACCCAAGGTTCAATATGACATTGCAGCCAATTGGTGTGCTACCTTCCCAGATGTGAAGTGATTTATAAAGCCTGAATGGGATGGTTGCCGAGGGCGATGGGGAATTGCTCAGGAGGCTTCTAAGAGCTAAACAATACAGTTTCTACACTGGAGTGGTGCCCTCAAGGCCCCTTCATGGACTTTGAACTCATCTCTGGAGTTACCCAAATGATTCCACACCTGCAATTAATGTTGCAGGTATTATCAGTGATATGAATTTGTGCTTCTCAAGAGTAAATTTATTGCTCTGCCTGTTCCCTTCTCTTTTATTTTCTTCCTCCTTCTCTCCCGTTCCTTCCCTTCCTTTCTCCTTCTTTCCTTTCTTCCTTCTTCTCCTTCAGTCCTAGGAATGGAACCCAGGGCCATCACACAAGCTAGGCAAGAGCTGTACAAATTAGCTCTATTTCCAGTCATTGCTCAGCATTTTACCCAAAAGTAAGCTCTTTAGGTGTGTTTCTCAGTGGTTTCTTCATAATTGATTACTTAGATAGGACCCATAGTTATGGTTGAAATCCTGGGGTCTCCTTAGCTCAACAGCCCTACTCAGTGATCTCAGCATAATTTTAATCCTGTTAAGATATATGAATACCTCATTTGAAATGTTTTTCAATTGGCTTCTAAACAAAGAGCAGGTAAAGTAAAAGGAAACATTTTTTATGAAGGTTTGAGCAAAGAAATGGGACATCTTTTAAACTTACATACAAAAACTCCTCTTCCAAGAATCAGTAGAGTGAACATTGTGTGTGGAGGTTCCAAAGTCATTGCAAAGTCTGTAGAACAACTTGGCTGGCTCCTCTCTCCTGACCTGTAAGAGACTGAATATATGAGGCTCGGTTATCCAGAAATTGCAGATACTTAAAATTACCAAAGGGACCACTGCATTGAGTGTTTGTTTGCTGCATAGCAAAGTTCAAACAATTTCAGGCTTAGTAAAAGGTTGAGTAAGGAGCTTGGCATAGAACAGCTAGCAGAGTGTTGGATAAAATGACAGGCATGTGGTGTGTGTGTTGCAGTTGGCAGCAGCTGTGATTCACTGCTTGTAATAATGAGGCAAACATGGAAGACCTTCCAGCCATCACTCTGCATCCACAGCTGTCACTGGCTTGGATTACTAGAGTGTGCCGTCCTTCCTGTGCTGCTTCCTGGACTCCCAGGTTGCATCTTGGCCCACTGCACATCTGCCCTCCCTAGGGACAGGGACTTGAATGTAGGAAGATTAAAACAGCATGGCACTCATGAGTTTTACATGGTTATAGTGCATCTTATCACTTCAGATGGCCTGTCTTCCGAGCTTCCTCTGATTTTCCCAGAATAAAAACTACTGGTAGTCAGACTGCACCTCAGAGCCATGGAACAAAGGAGGATAGGCTGAGTAGCTTGTATACGAGCAAGCCACGTGGTTAATATTTACAGGAAACTTTGAAGAATAGTGAGCTGGAACAGGAATCTCAACTATGGCTGGAGTCACAACTACCTGAGGGTCTAGAAACACTGAAGTCTACATCATTCTGTGCCATATCCAGCTAATAGTCAAGCTTTGGTGATGGGACCTGGGTGCCGATATCTTTTAATTTCACCAGGTAATTTGAATGTGTAGCTAAAGCTGGAGATTCCTAGACATAAGGACTCATATGGGGACTTCTGACACTTAGGTCAATTTATGTTTTAACAAGCTTTGGAGTACAGAGCAAAGCACTGCCAGGATATATGGCCTTATTTTAAATGACAGAAACATTCCTGTCTTTACCAAACCTTTGATTCACTAGAAAAGATATGTACATGAAATGAATCCACAGTTTTTGAGCAGTAAGTCACAGCATGAATTATATCAAATGAACCAAACTTGATATCACAACCTAACCACTGAAGCAGACACATTATATATGATTTTTCTATCTTGTAAATCATACTGTCTATGACATATATGGCTATATGAAATTCTCTGATGTTTGGGATTTATTCCTAGGTGTTAAGATCACAGTTAAAAGACTAAGAATGTTTTTAAGACTATTGATGAATATTACCAGGTTGCCACTCATAATGGTTTTATCAGTTCACACTGATGTGACTCAAATCTAAAGCTCTTTCTTGTACCAGAGAGTATCGTTTAAAAGTGAAATCAATGAATAAAATGCTGAATAATGTAAATCTGAGGACAAAGAGAGGTGAGAAAGATTGGAATTTGGAGAAGAGTAAGAAAAGGACAATTCTTCAGGAGTCATTTGAGCTGCAATTTCAAGTCTATAACTTCTCATCTCTAAAAGTACCTTAAAAAAGTAAAAGTGTGTTTTCTGTACTTTTTATATTCTAATAATAACAACAAAATGGAAGATTATGAGAATTAATGTTACTGTCTGTATGTTTAATGTTTCCCAAATACTCATATGCTAATGGTCAGTCAGTCACTAGCCCATGCCACCACTGGGAGATGGTAGGACCTTTGTGAGGCAAGGACTAGTGGTAGGAAGTGATGTCATCAGGGGCGGGCCTTCAAAGGGCTCATTTCAGACTAGATAGAAGCTAGTCTTTTCCTTGCTACTACTTCCTGGTTGGTATGAGGTGAGCAGTTACCCTGCCACTTATTTCTGCCATTATGTCTTGTCCCATCACGGACTCAAAGCATTTGTGGACTGAAACATCTGAAACCATGAGCCCAAATAAATCTTTCATTTTTTTAAACTTTTATCTCTGATATTTTCTCATGCTGACAAAAAGTTAACACAATTGGTGAAATATTTTAATATTTTAAAAGACAAGTAAAAACTCCCTAGAATCCTCCCCACAGAGGCACTGTTGAGGAAGGAATGGAAGGCTTTTGGGGTGACCTTCTGGGTGCCGGGCTAAGTGTGCACTGTGATGTCATGTGCTTGAGTGTGACTTGCTTTCTTGATTACTGCATGAATAGTAGTGAAAACAGTTCCCTGAGAGGCATACCACAGTGTTCTGATTGATATTAGTGGAGCTGGAGAAGTGGAGAAGACATATTGGATTCCATGCTTCCTTACATTTAACAAAATATTACACCAACATTAAAAATATCATTTTGAAGAAAGATGATTATTATTAGCCTAGATTTTGCTGCTATATTTTGTTTTATAAGAGCAAAAAAAAAATCTTTCCTGTCCACTTGATCATATTTAAAATTTTTCAGGTCATGCAACATATACATGACATATTCAGATCTTACTCTCTTTTGTATATAAATTATTTGAAATGCATTTGTTATTGAACAAAATGACTCACATTTAGAAGCTGGGCATCTTCTTTCACTGTGTTCTCATACTGAAAGACAAAATAGAGACCTGTGAAATAGATGAATAAATGCACTCAGGATGCCACAAAACTGGAAATAACAAATTCAGGGAAACACACATACAGAGCACAAAGTAAAGCATGTCTCACTGGGAATACTGGCCAAACAATGTGTCCTCCAATTTCTCCTGAAAAATTAATTATTAATAAAAATTGGCTTAGATAACTCACTCTTAAGAACATTTAATTTCCACTCTATTATGTTGCAGTTTATTCTGTAATTTAAATAAAAGAAGCAAACTCACAATCAATTTTTTCTTTATTAAGTATCCGTGCAAAAGTTTAAGTAACTCACTTCCCACTGGAATCTCTCAAGAGGGAAATTTATGTAGTATGCCTTGATATGGCATCAAACACATGAGACATACCACATTTACTTTGTAGCATGAGATAGTATACCTTTTGTTGTTCATCTGAATATTGAATTCTGCTAGGAGCAAGAGGTGAGAGTGAGAACAAGCCAATTATAAAATATTAATCTCTGAAACAAACTGTTAGATAAACTGTAAATATTGTAGAAGTTAGGCTGTCCTACTCAGTAGACATTTGATTTGAACCATATTTGTGATTTTGAAAATAAGTTAATTTCAGGTGAAAACAGTTTTGGAGATACCTTTTTTTATGGTCAAAAGTAAAGATTTAGATTGGAATCTCTAAGGAAATCTCCCACAGTTGTTACAGAAAGCAGATAAATTATACTGAACACACCGAGGCTTAGAGTTCCAGACCATTTCTTCAGGAAGGAAACTGAGGAGCATCTTATTCAGCAGGGTGGGTGACACAGGCTAGAAGGTCCCTTGTCCCACAGGACACACAGCTCTTTGTGAGCCACACAGGCATTTCAACTAGCAGTAGAGGCTCTGGAGAAAATTTTACGTTTCCTAAACTCTAAAACCATGTGACAGTGTACTGTTCTTTTCTGCAAACACACTGGGCAACGAAGGGGAGCATCCAGCTGCAACAACTTGATGCTTTCCTGCCTCACATTCTGTCTACCTCTGTATCAGACTCGAGGTTTGCTACTTACAATTTGACGTCCAGCACTCACAGGCCTTGAGAGAGGAGGAGGCACTGATGAGCAGGTGACCTGCTCGGTACCACTGTTTCACCCCCTTGTATCATCTGTGCCCAGAACCAACTACAGATGGGCTCCACATGGCCCCTCTGCTCCTTCAGAGCACTGTGTATGCTCTCCTTAGGTGTGGCTCAGCTGTCATTATCCCATTCACTCCAGCCCCTGAGACTGCTTCCTGTTGTATTTGTGAGGGTTTTTGGCATGTGAGACATTCTTGTCAGTCCCATGGCAGTTTTAGTTCTGCCATAAGAGGTATTCTTTTTACTATTATTACCTTATCAGCATCGTTCCTGTCCTGACTCCCCCTTCAATTGCTTCCTCTTTCTCTTGAAAAATGCAAATTTACCCTTTTACACACAGAGATACATACACACATGCATTTCTTGCCCCTATTAAATATTTTTAAATGGGAAATTAATCTACATTCATCTCTTCATAAATTTGGCCAGGCCACATATGAAATGAAAACTAAGTAAAGGAAGAAGAAGAGGAGATGGAAAAAACAACTTCATAACAGCAACACAATTAGAGCTAAGAGACCAGAAGCCTTGATTGTAATTCCTTTTCCTCCTGTTGCAGCTCCAGGCTCTTGGGTCCTTTCCCCTTCCTTAACTCCCTATATCTCAACTGCTTAGGGAAGCAGCTTCATGACACATTGATGCCGGCCATATCTGAGCTCTCGTTGCTTTGTCACTTTTACAGGATGATGGAAACCTATGCACTATAGGGGCCTTTTATAAAACTTTTTGAAAATTATGGTTATTCTATGGACATGATACAAATCTGCCTAGTTCACTCATTACTACAGTGAAGCTTATTAACATATTATTTCACACAGTTACATTTTGCTGTGTTTTAAGAGTGACTACAATCTACTCGAAAAGCAGAATTCCAATGTACAATATGGTAGTAATGACAGTCCTTGTGTTACTTTACAGCTGAAAAAATTCAAGGAGATAGAACCAGTGTTCACCCTTCCTTTCATGAAATAGTGATATTAAGCCATAAGCATGTACCAATGTGTCAGACATTGTGTGTGTGTGTGTGTGTGTGTGTGTGTATAAACATAAACAATGATAGTTTATACATAATTACTGAACTAAAAAACAGTTGAATCAATACAAACTTATTATTGAATCAATAAAAACTTATCACCAATGCCATTTTATTTTGTAAGTCAGACAAGTAAAATAGAAATGTAAGCAACTAAAGTATAATTTGATAAATTTAAAAATTTGATGTATAAAGTATTAATAAAAATAATAGATTCCTTATCTCTCACAATTTGATACCCTGCACTGTCTTAACACACTGCTAGAAAAAAAGTCTATAATTGGACCAAAGACATATTAATGGTGATACTATTCTTAGTCTCATCAAAGTATTGCCTTATGATGCTTCATAAGTTTTACAGGCCTATTCTTAAAGTATCACAAATGCACATTTAATGGAGTATTTTATTTAGAACTTCTATGACTATTTTGCTTAGTATCCAGGTACTTAGGAGACTAGGCTGAGGCAGGAGGATCATAAGTAAGTAAATTCAAACAAATTCTTAGAAATTAGTACAAAAACATCCTTCCTAAACTGATGAAGACATTTACTAACAACCAGTAACAAACACTACAGTTAAACATAGGTTTGCTTTTGAGGTATTTATTAACTCAATAATACCAGAAAAGTAATTGATTGAAAAGGATGAGGCCAAACTGTTTCTAAGGTGGTATTATTACTTACATAGAAGACTACCTTTCCCCCAAAGATAATACTGGAATCTAAAAACACAAAATATGACATATATAAGCATAATAACCATAGAAACATTTAACAAATGATGGGAACTTTGAAAAGGGCAGTGAATTATGGAAATATACATACAATGTTCATGGATAATAAGATTTTAAACTATGTATTAACAACTTTGTACACACTGATGAAATAAAATCCATATTTTCACAGACATGTAACAATATTACTCAAAAATGTATATAGAAGGATAAAAGAGCAAGCAAAACCTAAATCTCTCCTAAATAAATAAATAGGTGGCACATGTTTTACCTAACTATCAGGATCTAGTAACCTGATAGTGTAGTGTGGTGTTGCTACAGGGACATATAAGTAAACTAATAGAATAGAATTGAAATCCCAGAACAGATCTATCTGTAGGCTGCTGATTACTTGATTATAGTACAGTTGACACTGTGGATAAGTGGAGAGAAAAACTTCAGTAAGTGTTGCTGAGCTAGTTATTTAGCAGTTGGAAAAATTGAATTTATATCTTATTTTAAACTGTATCATCATATATTCCACACAAATTAAAGTGTAACTTTTTTTTAATCTTTATTGGTACATTGCATACATACATCATGATTGTACTCCATAATGGGGATTTGTACCAGTATAAAACACAACTTAATTCTCATTTTTTCCCATAGCCCTACCCACCCTACTGGTCCCAGATATACATAAAATTTGTTTCCTTATTTTTTTTAATAATCACATTATTTTTCCCCCTGCACCTTATTTTACTTTGAGCATTTTCTATTTCACAATATATAACATACAATTCTACAACTCATTTACACCTTCATTTTCTCATACTAGAGAAAAGATGCGATATGTACCTATCTGTGCCCTATTTATTTCACTTATGAGGATATCCTCAAGATATGTCCATTTAAGTATAAACGATTCAAACTTATCATTTTTTATGGCAGAGTAATACTCCATTCTGTAGAAGAACTGCAGCATTTTTATCCAGTCTGCAGTTGATGGACACTTGGGTTGTTTCCAAGATGTAGCAATCACAAATTGGGCTGCTATAAACATGAGTGCACATATGTCACTGTGATATGAGTCTTTTAATTCTTTTGTGTATATACCTAGCAGGGCAATGGCTGAGTCAAATGGGACCTCCAATCCTAGCTTTTTGAGGAATCTCCAAACTGATCTCCACAGGGGTTGTACGAGTCTACAGTCCCACCAACAATGGAGAAGCCTCTTTCTTCTCCGCAGCCTCGCCAACATATGCTGTTGGCTGAATCTGAAATGACAGCCATTCTATGTGGAGTGAGATGAAATCTGAGTGTTGTTTTCATCTGCATCTCTCGAATGACTAATGATGTTAAACATTTCTTCATATGCTTCTTAGCTGCTCTTAATTCTTCCTCTGAAAAATATCTGTTCATTTCAGATGCCCATTTTTGAATTGGGTCATTAAGTTTGGGTGGGCTGATCTTTTTTGAGCTCTTTATATATTCTAGATAGTAGCCCTTTGTCTGAGGAACAGCTGGTAAAGATTTTTCCCACATTGTTGGTTGCCTTTTCACTCTGTTGGTGGTTTCCTTTGCTGTGCAGAAGCTTTTTAAAAGAATGAGATCCCATTTATTGATTTTGCCTGCCAATTCCTGTGCTATAGAAGTTTTGTTCATGAAGTCTTTTCCTAAGACAGTGTCTTCAAGAGTTTTACCTAACCTAATTTGCAACAGGTTTAGAGTGTCTGTTTTAATACTTAGGTCTCTTATCCACTTTGATTTTAGCTTGGTACACGGTGAAAGAGTTAGATCAAGTTTTAGTCTTTGGCAAGTTAAAGCCCAGTTTTTCCAGCACCATTTGTTAAAGAGGCTATCTTTCCTCCACTGAGGATTTTTGGCTCCTTTGTCAAAGATGAGGTGGCTCAGTGTATCTGGAGTAGTTTCTGGATCTTCTAGTCTACTCCATTGATCCTGAGGTCTGTTACTTTGCCAGTACCATGGAGTTTTTATCACAGTGGCTTTATAGTATAGTTTCAGGTTTGGAGTTGTAATACCCCCCACCATGTCCCTGTTGCTTAGAGTTGCTTTTGCTATTCTAGGTCTTTTGTGGTTCCAGATGAAAGTTTGGATTTTTTTTTTTCTCTAGATCTGTGAAATATGCTGTTGGGATTTGAATTGGGATTGCGTTGAATGTGTAGAGTAGTTTTGGGAGTATAGCCATTTTGACAATATTGGTTCTTCCTACCCAGGAGCAAGGTATGTCTTTCCATTTTTTGATACCATCTTCTATCTCCTTTTTCAGAGTGCTATAGTTTTCAGAGTAGAGGTCTTTCACCTCCTTTGTTAGATTGATTCCTAGGTATTTTTTTTGGGGGGGGGTGCTAATGTGAAAGGGACAGACTTCCCAATTTCTATTTCAGTGGGTCTACTGTTTGTGTATACAAAGGCTATTGATTTTTGAACATTGACCTTGTAACCAGCAATGCAGCTAAATCTGGCGATTAGGTCCAGCAGTTTTTAAATTAAATTTTTAGGATCCTCTAGATAGAGTATCATGTCATCAGCAAATAATGACATATTAACTTCTTCTTTTCCTATCTTTATTCCTTTTATTTCGTTCTCTTGCCTAATTGCTATGGCTAATATTTCCAGAACTATATTGAACAGACGTGGTGAGAGAGGACATCCATAAGCCTGTTAATATGGTATAACATTTATTGATTTACGTATGTTGAACCATCCTTGCATCCCTGGGATGAATCCAACTTAGTCAGGGTGTATAATCTTTTTCATAATTCTCTGTATTCTGTTTGCTAGGATCTTATTGAGGATTTTTGCATCGATGTTCATTAGAGATATTGGCCTGTAGCTCTCTTTTTTGGTTGGGTCTCTCTCTGCTTTTGGAATCAAGGTAATGGTTGCTTCCAGGGATCAGTTTGGGAGTACTGCTTCCCGTTCAATTTCATTGAAGAGTTTATGAAGTAGAGGCACTAACTCTTCTTTAGAAGTTTTATAGAATTCAGGAGTAAAACCATCAGGTCCAGGCCTTTTCTTTGTTGACAAGTTTTTAATTACATTTTCAATTTCACAGATTGTTATTGGGGCATTTAACATTTCTATATCTTCTTTATTCAGCTTTGGGAGTTCATATGTGTGTAGAAATCTATCCATTTCTTCTACATTTTCCATTTTATTGAAGTATAAATTTTCAAAGTAGGTGTTTATTATCCTCTGGACTACCTCTGGGTCGGTAGTAATTTCTCTGTTCTCATTCCTAATAGCATAGATGTGAACCTTTTCCTTCCTTTGTTTAATGAGGTTGGCTAAGGGTCTATCAATTTTGTTTATCCTCTCAAGGAACCAACTTTTCAATTTATTGATTTTTTGAACCGTTCTCTTGGTTTCTATTGCATTAATTTCTGCCCTGATCCTTATAATTTCTTGCCTAGTGTGAGCTTTGGGTTTTCTTTGCTCCTCTCTTTCTAGTCATTTGAGGTTCAGCATTAAATTGTTAATTTGAGCTTGCTCCGTTTTCTGGATATAGGTTTTCACTGCTATGAATTTTCCTCATAGA
>PVIR01027950.1:0-22426 GCA_004026965.1 Petromus typicus
TAAATTAAACTCAGCACAGGAAGCTGTTTGCACAAGAAAAGGCCTGTAACAAATAAGGAGGGTAAAATAATCCAAAGATTACTGCAACTGGAAGCAATGCCCCTGGGGCTAGAGGACAAAAGTGAGCAAATGATGCCATAAAAGTGCAGAAACCGGTGTTACCTGATAGACAAGGTTTTCAGATAGATCCTAGAAACCAATAATTGATAACTCTAGTGCCAGAAACACTATTCATATAATGAGAAATACAGAGATATGCTTGGATTCCACACATCCTCCTCCTCCCCAGCCTCAACAGATTCCCTCCAGCTTAACCTAACTGTTGGCCAGGTAGCAGTGGATCCATGGATATACAGCATCCAGAGTCAGCCCAACAAGGAAGAGAAAAAGAAGAGATCTGAGGAAAAATGAGTGCAGGCTAACAAATCCAAAATATCTGTATCTGTATCAATGACAAAGACATAAATTAGTGCATAACTTTCCTTATTTTCCACTAATGTTGGTATGTAAAGGCAGAAAACATATGAGTACTTTTTGTCTCATATATAGTGTCTGCATAGGAATTTAATTGCTGAATTAGACTTTCACAGATTTCTAATTAGTCCTACTTTTTATTCATTTCTTATTTAGCTTCTTACATAAACTTAAGATCACCAAAATATCCTGAACTTGCTAATGATCCAAGCACATTTTATTCTTTATTGTTCTAAAGTTCTCTATCTGTACTGTTAGTATCATTCCTCACCTTGTGTCTTTCAGACACACTAACAAAAGTGAAAGGGCCAAAGGGAAGAGAAAGAAGGAGGAAAAAAGAGCCCTCTACACATAGAATGAAATTCTGCTGAATAACTGAAAGCTGGCTGTCTTTGCAAAGTGCTTTAATTAATCCATGTGTAATTCTGACCTTCCACCAAATAGCTTGATGCAATATATTAGTATCATCATTGCTACGCTGCCCTAACATTTTTCTGTCTCAAAAATAAAAACCTATCACAAAATATATACTATTAGGCAAGATTTAGTTTAATCTGTTCCAAAGTTGCTCCTGATAACGCATATTTTCTTTCTAAAGATATCCTTAGGGTCCTCTTCATTATCATATATTTTTCCTTTTTCTGACATATTACTTCATGAAGAAACTGTTTTGTTGCTTACATGCAACCAGCAGACTTCTTTCCAAACAGAAA
This sequence comes from Petromus typicus, assembly GCA_004026965.1. Classification (NCBI taxonomy): domain Eukaryota; kingdom Metazoa; phylum Chordata; class Mammalia; order Rodentia; family Petromuridae; genus Petromus; species Petromus typicus. Next base: position 1,188 of record PVIR01027950.1, read on the forward strand.
AGCTGTTTCACTTGCTCTCCATGCCCTGCCCATAGACCACAGTTAAACATTTCGAGCATACTCATATATTCTAACAAACTGACAAGTAAAAATATGAAGAAGCCATAGTGTGCTCAAATAACTTCTTAAAAAGTAATAGTATTTTAAATGTGAGGGTAAAAAAGATGTCAGCAGAATCTGGCTAACTGTGCCCAGGAGAATCTGGAATGTTCAGAAAAGGGATGCTCCACTCAAATCTAGTTCATGAGTTAAAGACAAGTGGACTCAGGTCACACATGGATGACGGTATTTCTTTCTAATGTGCATGCTTTAGAGCCATGTTTTACTGACCACTTAACAGTGCTCCCCTTAGAGTACTGTATGATATATTAAAGCCAGAGATAGGCGGTATTAGTGCTCCAAGGGACTGGCTGTGGTCTGGGATTCAATTCACATATTCTTTCTGTGGCAGACTCTTTAAGATCATCATTGAATTAGTCTGAGAAATGTGAAGCTGTAGAATTCAGGGCAATACATTACAATACACCAATATTACTGTTCACCCACTCTGACATTCTCAATTGATTGACAGATGAAGGAAGAGGAAGGGCAGCCACCATTAACTTATAGTAAATGAAACCAGAATATTAAAATTCAAGATGATTTGAGTGACTGAATTGGCTGGCAGAATGTTCTCCAGTTAAGAGAGAGGAAAGATTAATTCTGCACATTACACTGCTGCTGTACTTACAGACGTTTGCAGGGACAACTGTTTGCATTGAATTGTTTTCTTCATTCATTTCACTCAGACAGTAGTGTTGACTGATTTTTCTTTCTGATATATGGAATGACTATTTGACTGAATTTACCATTTAATTTCTAGTAATGTTCTGTAAAAACAATACATTAGTCAAGTTAGATTGGCAGGTTGGGAGAAGTTTGCTTCAGAACTAGAGAGAAATATAATGTTGCCTACAGACATTTATGTCATATGCTCTGGATTTGCTGGCCTGTTTCTAATTTCATCCATTTTGTCATATGCCTTGGTCTTAGTTATTAAAACGTAGGGACACTGATTGCATAGTAAAAATAAGGTCTTTGCTGAAGCAGAGGAAAAATGTACAAATTTGCATTTAGAATGGAGGAATAAATTTTAGAAATCCACTGTGCTCATTGTGATCACAGATTTGATATATCTATATCTATATATTATACTATATTATATCATATATAATATATTATACATATATAATACATACTAATACTATACATATAATACATATATTATACTATATTATATCATATATAATTATACATAATGTATAATATATTATACATACATATATATTATATATACATAATGTATAATATATTATATATGATATAATATAGTATAATATATAGATATTATATTATAGATAGATATACATATCAAACCTTCTAAAATCAATAGGTCACAGATGGCTAAACATCATATCTTTTCTCTGGTATGAGAAAATGTAGATGTAAATGATTCCTAGAGTATAGAATATATATTGTGAAATAGAATATATTCAAAAGGAAATGGGGTGCATGGGTAGGTAACAGGGGAAAAATCACGTGATGGTAATTAAAATAAAGAAACAAAGCTTATGCACATAAGTGTGGGGGGTTGTAAGTTGGGTAGGGGAATGGGAAAAAATGAAAATTAAGCAATGGCATATATTAGTACAAATTTTCATTATTGAGTTCATGATGTGAACTTTTCAATTTTTGAAGTTTTTCAGACTTTTTCAATTTTCATTATTGAGTTCATGATGTATTGAGATCATGATGTATATATAGAATATACCAATAAAGGTACAAATAAAAAATAAATAAATAACATACTGATGTAGTAATATGTTAATCACCTTGATTGAGCTGTTCTATAATGTATATATACATAAAAATATCACATTATATCCTACATATATACACAATTAAAAGTAAACAAATATTTTTAAAGCCAAAGTAAAAATTAGCTTGTGTGAATTTAATAAAATTTATAAGATGGATTTTGCTACATTTCTTCCTTATGATGATGTATTTTATTAAACTTTTAAGTGTCATTCTAGAAGCTTTTCAAGTACAAATACTTCAAGTATATTTTTAGAGAACCATCTTTATTTACAGACTTATTCTTCCTATGTTTATCCTTACTATCACAGATTATTTCTCCATACCTCATCCCATAACTGTATGTGCTTTTTGAATGCTAAGGAATTAGTTGTATAAATAAGAAAAAGAGGCCTACTGACTTCACCCTTTGGGGCCTCATAGAGTTCTGATCCTCATTGTCTTTTTCTACAGTATTGTTCAGAATTTTTTGTAACACAGGTTTGGTATTCATGAAGTTTTTCAGATTTTCCATGGAACTATCTTCATTCCTCATAAAATTTTAAGGACAGTTTTATAGGATACATCAATCTAGATTGAAGGTTGGGGGGTTGTTTGTTTGTTTATTTGATTTTATTTTCTCTTAGGGCTTGAAATACTTCATTCCAGGCTCTCCTTGATTTTAGGGTTGGTGCTAAGTCTGTTGAGATTCTGATGCGCTTTCCTTAATATGTGATTTGCTTCTTTTCCCTAACTGGTTTCATTCTTCTGTTGGGTTTCTAGAATCTCAACTGATATTTGTGGATTTTTTATCATGGTTAGTTGAAATGCTACATGTCTCACTTATCTGAATATCAAATTCTTTTTCTCCTACTAGGGAAGTTTTCTGCCATTACTTCTGTGAATAGTTTTTAAATATCATTTGCACTATGTCCTCTTTCTTCATTGATTCCAATCAGTGATGTGTTGTCCTTCTTTGCATCATCAAGCACTTGTTGGACTGATTTCTCATGATTTCTTGTTAATCTGAAAAAAATCTTTCCTTTCCTGGTGTCTAATTGTCATCCTATTTCCTGTGTTTGAGATTCTGTCCTTTCATTCACTAATCCTACTAAACATTCAATAGAGTTTTTAACCCTTGGATTTCTATTTGAATCTATTTATTAGATCCCATGTTTTTCCTCTGCTAGGGTTCTATCAAGTTCCTGAGTTCATCTATTTTTTTTTTCAATCTGTGTCTTTCACCAGGATCACTATCTCTGGTGTTATTTGAGAAATTATTTTTATTTCATTTTTCCAGATATTGTTTTGTTACCATTTCAGGGATTCCAAGTGTATGAGTTCCAGATTGTTTCATCTAACCCTCTGAACTTTCTTTTGATGATCTGGATGTATGGATGTTTTTCTTGTTTCAGTGTTCTTCTCATTTCTATTTTTTGTTATTGTTAAAGTATTTAGTTTAATTTACTATTTGAAAATTGCTTATTACCAGAATATTTATTGCTGGAATTTGGAGCCCTTATGGAATGTCTGCTTCTTAGATTATCTGCCTAGCATAGTTGGCCTTTGGATCTGAGGTCTGTAAAGGCCAGTAAGACCTTATCAGTCTTGATAAACCAGGAAGAGCATCTGGCTAGAGCAATTGGGTCACCTTGGCCAAAGTTATACAGTCAGCAATAAGAGCATCAAATATCACTTGGAAAACGACAGGTTGTGGCAGCTATTATTCTGATACCTTTAACTTGATAAACTAGACTTATATTTACATCACAATTAAGGATCTACCAGAAATATACTTACATATAGTAAGCCCCTCAATATAATGGCTTTACTCTCTGGAAATAAGACTTACTGGGGTTTGGGGGGATAGAGAGAGAGAAAGAGATAGGGAATAGAGCTAGAAGGCACAGAAAGATAAAAGCAGGAACAGCAAGGGAGAGAAATGAGGTAGAAAAGAGAAGTAAAAGGAGAGGGGGGTAAAGTTGACTAGTAGACAATATTCTACTGTGATTGGTTGGAAATCATATAACCTGGGAAGCAGCATTCAGAGCTGAATCCATTGATCTCAGCACACTAGCTGTAGTCCAGTGATATTCAGTCAGATTTCTGGTTGCCAGGCCAGACCCCACAGGATTCCACTATGGGTCCCACTGTGGGTCCCTGCAGCCCCTTCGCTGAACTATCTCTGCTTTACTAGCACGTGCTGGTCCCAACAACTCACCCAATACTCTAGACTGCTTTTTCACTCTCCCAGTGGGCCTCAACTTGTGGGGTCCTGTGGCACAGGTGATAAAATGGATTTTAAGCCAAGACGATGAGTGTAGTCCACAAGTTTTCTTCACTTTCCCAGCCAAGTTCAATGTTCAACCACTCTAGGAGAGGCTATCTTTCTGGTATTCACTGCTGTTTCAACTCTTCACAGTGGGATTTTTGTTACATAAGTTAATATCAAAACATGATTTGAATTTTTCATTAAAAACTAAGAAAATACAAAAAATTCCATACTCTAATAAGAATGTCTGAAAGCAGTCTTGTAGCAAAATTCATGGTTAAAATAACAAAAGGCAAGAAAAATGAATCATTACCACTTCCATAACTTCTATTGTGTTGGATGCTTTGAAGGCACAAAAAAGTATAGAGAAATAAAAGGACAGTGATTGGACAGAAAATTGTTATTATTTACTGATGACAAAATTTGTTCAAAGAGAATCTAAAACTATACATAAAATACATTCTACAAAAGAAATCTGCAGTTTTACAAGATTAAAGCCAGCATAGAAAAAAATCAATTGTAAAGCTTCATACCAGAAACAATTAAAAATAAAAATGTAATATATTATTTACATTATGAAATCAAATCACCTAGTACCTCCAAATGAATGTATACAATCAATGCAGGGAAGTAAAAGTGATTGAGAGAAATTAAAGAAGATCTAATAAACAGAAATGTTTGCATTGCTCATGGACTAAAAGACTAAACATTTTGAGGGTGTTAGTTCTCCACAAATTGCTTATCAACTCAATACAAACCCACTTAGAATTCTAGTAAGTTTTTGCTGTTGGTAGTACAGTAGCAGTAAGGCTAGTGTGAATATTGATAGAAAAGCTAAAGGATATTAAAAATAAAGCATCAAAAACAGGAAGAAAATCTTTTTTTCAGTACTAAAGATTAAACTTAGGGTCTTTTCACTGTTCTGTTCTCAGCCTATGTTTTGTTTTGTTTTATTTTTGAGAAAAAGTCTCTAGAAGTTTCTAAATTTGACCTCAAATTTCCAATCCTCCTGCTTCGGCCTCTTAGGGTGCAAGGATTGTCAGGATGCCTCACCACATCTGAGACAGACAAAACAATCTTGAAGAGACCTAAAGAGACAGGCAATGATTTATCTCAGAGGATACAGAAACAGCCAAATAAAGCTCAGTATAGACAATTTGCACTGCCTTAAAATTAAGCATTATTATTAAGGGCAGAAGAGGGCAAGGCAGTATGGAGAAGTTATAAGGCCTGAATATAGCCAAAGTACATAATTAATATCTGGAAGAGCTAAATAGATATTTGAAAAAGGACAATTTTCAATGGCCAATAGCTACATAGAAAGTTTTCAGCCTTAGCACTCACCAAGGAAGTAAGATTTAAAAACAATAGGATATCACTATTAAACCTCAGCCTAAAATTAAAATAATAGATAATGTACTAAGAATTGGTAAATCTGTGAAACACATAGAATTTGATATACAGTGATGGAAAATTTTATAGAAACAAAAATAAATAAACTACAAATACATACAGAAAAATGATTGTATCTCACAAACATAACTAAGTCTACAGAATAAAGAGACAAAACTACAAAGGTTATAGAGATTATAAGGCTCAAAAATAGAAAAAAAGTACTAGATAATACATAAGTCAGGATTCTAATTACTCTGGTGACAGACAGTGACTGAAAGGGAGGCACAGATCTGCGCAATTCTCTAACACTCTGTTCTGTGACTTTGATGAGCTTCGTCCACTTTGTGAAAATTTATTGAACATATATGTGTATACGTATAGTGAGTGTTAATGTATATATCTGTATATATGACTTGTACACTTCTAAGTGTACAATAATGCATTAGTATTTTATTTCAAAGAAAAAATAGTAGATGAGAAACAAATCTCATGGGAGAAAATACTTGGGGATTATGTGATGACCTATTTTCAAGTGATCTTGATTATAGAATTAGTTCTTGGGCAACATAGATATTATGGTTAAATTATTCAAGACGTTTACAATCTAAACTAAAGCTAAACCAAACATCCTTTAACTATAAGACAGGTAAATCATGGGGAAGGGGGTGAGTGTTCACTTGAACTTGAACATTCAGCCACGTTGAGTATTCAGGGACTAACAGTCAACTGAGTTTAAAGGGATGCTAGAACTACAAACTGTGCAGCTGAGCCCAAAACTTATCTACACCCCAAATTTTATAAAAGTTTACCACACCTCAAGAAGTAACCAAAACTCTTTTTATTTTCTGTGATTTATGTGTGAAATTAAACAGTCTTACATGTTTTCAACAACAACAACAAATTCTCACTCTCTCATAGGTGTAGAAACCAGAGATCTGAAATCAGTGTGTCAGCAGAAACACGCCCCCTGCAGTCTGCACTTTCCCAGCATCTGTCAGTATTGCTTTACTGCAAGCAGGTTCCCCTCTATTTTTCCTTGTTTGCTCACACTGCTTCCTCCTGCTATATTTCCTCCTTGATCTGCTCTTACAGAGCATAGTAGCTGCATTTAAGGGCCATTATGTAACCTAGATGTTTGGTTTGTGTCCAGATGTCTCCTCAAAGCCTTGCGTAGTCATAGGTAGGTCTTTTCAGAGATGGTTGGATCTAGAGTGTGTGATGCTGGGTTTAAAGATGTGAACATGGCCTTGATTAATGGTGCAATGTGAGGATTAAGGATATAAGGGTTGTCTTCCCTGGTTACAGCACAAGGGACAGAAAGAGAATCTTTGACTTGCTAGTTGCTGCTTGGGTTTTCTTTTGCTTGCTATGAACTGTCTCCTCTGTCATGCCCCTCTTCCATGCCACCTTGTCTTGGCCAGCTGATTAGGAACCAAAACCAACACAAACTATGAGCTTCCTTCTTTAATTTTGGGTGTTGAAAAGTCTGTATCAGAAATGAGGAAAATTAACACAAGTGAATAGTCTCTTATCCCAAGACACTTTTCTAAATAAGGAGACAATCACAAATTCCAAGGATTAGTGGTGTGTGTGTGTGTGTGTGTGTGTGTGTGTGTGTGTGTGGTAAATAAGTGGTATTTTTAGGTCAATCAGCAACCAAGATCTTTTTTAGAGAGTTCACAAGATAATATAGTTAAAAGAAGAAAGAATACCAGACATCATGTGATTTTCTCAGTAAGTCTTTTAATCCGTGGTGAGAAATGATTGTGAATCAACCACCTTTGGACCATCTCTGTCCAGGACTATGGTAGTTTGCCTGTGTTTAGATGACAAAGGAAAGAATTTTTTTAAGTGACAAACTCTTTCACTAAGCTCAGTGAAATAGTGGGCCCTTTTGAAAGCTGTTTTTGACAACTATAAAGAACATATCCTGAGAGTTAAGGTCTGTCACTTAGACATTGTTTATCATTCACCTGGTCATTGTAGGGAACAAAGGTTTTGGTGACTATGTCAAATTGGCCCAAAGAGAGTGAAAAAACTTCATATTTTTCCTTTGTGTAATCTTTCCTAACATTTATCATCTAGGAAATTAACGTGTTGAGGAGAGACTAAGCATCTAATTACACCATCATCCAGCAATAACTCCTGTGCCTGGTAAGGCTCAGACAGTCATGGCAATTTAAAAATGAAAGAGTTAACAGAAGGCAAGGACAGAAAGGTGACTTTCACATGGGACCACCAAAGAGCATAGAGAACACCAAAGAGAAGTAACCAACGAGGAAGAGATTTTCAAGTATATAAGAATGAACAAACACGTTTGAAGGCTGTCGCCCCCATCTCCTGGGGGATGACTCATGTTAGCGGGAGAAAGTAACAAGCATGTGATGTGTGAGCCCCTCCATGAATCACATGAGGGTCTTGGCCCAGGAACTGGAAATGATGAAGCCAAATCCCAGTGGATGAGTCATCAAGCAGAGAGTTAAGACACTGAGATGGAGGCAGAGGAAGGAAGAGAAACATGAAGGGGCGTGTTTGTGTCTGTTTGTACTACTGCAAGATAAAGTCCAAATCTGCCCCTTGCTTTCAAATCTTAAATGAAAGCTTCTGTTCCTGACTTTTAAATTTGGGATTCAATAAAGTCAATGTTTCTGTGAGTTCTTACAGGACAGAATAGAGACAGAGTGTGTTTACAAACATTTCCCCATTCGCCAAAGAAGTCTCCAGGAATCCTCACAGGCAGAATGGCAGGCAGTTGATAGAAGCTGCTGCGTGGCCTTTCAGGGTTTGCATCTCCCTGTGTCTATTAGACTTTCCACAGTGAGTTGCTGCTGCTGCTGCTGCTGCTGCTTCCTCCCTCCTCCTACTGGGCCCTGTGGGTGTGCTGCGAGCCCTAACCGACCTGTATTCGAGTGTTCCCCAAACTCAATACAAGGACCTGAGTGAAAAGACTGCTGCCTACATGCCAGCTTCAGCTCCTCATAATCCCCCCTGAGCCAGGCTAAACCCTTCGAGCAGCCTTTTCTTCCTTTTTTTTGCTAAGAATCTACCCCTCCTGACTCTCTTGATCTTTTCTCTGAGGCAGGAGGAAGAGAAGAATTAAAGAAGGATTTCTTTTTTCCTATGATGAATGGAATCATTTTGTACTACAAACACTTACTAATAAAATTTTTAAAACTTTAAAAAAGAATTTCCCCCCAAAAAGGAAACTGCTAATTGTAAGAGGAACGTTAATTAACTTCATCTCTCAATAATGCAAATATTGTCAATCTTGATTGTGGATACTCCTAGCTTCCATTCAAGGAGATTTGAGAACACAGTCCTTTCCTCAGCAGTAAGCTCTTTCCCCTACCTACCTTTCTTACCCGTGTTTACTCATTCATTCACAGGCTTTCTGGACTTATGAGGGAGATAAGCACTCCTCAGAACCACTGCTACAGGACCAAACATATTGAAATGACTTTTTATGAAGATATTGAAACAACTGAAAAAGAAGACATGAGGTTTGTTTCTCCTCAGGGTTCAATTATTTAAAGGCCCTGTAGCAAATTTTGATTGATAAATCTAACCTTTCCTTTCCTGGCAATAGTTGATCACACTGTGATGAAAACAAGTTAGAGAATGGAAAAATAATATTTGGATTTCAACAAAATAATGAAAATCCAGGGACTGTCTTTGACTTTTGCAAGGTGAGAAAAGATTTCACTTCTTGATTATGAGATGGCAGAGGTCCCTTTTAAAACTAGGCCAGCCTGCACAATACATTTAAAAATCAATCTTTTAAAGCACATACCCTCCACAAGATTTCTTATTGTCTGGAGAGAGGTCACATTTGAGGGGGCTGCCCTGTATATAAAACTGATAAACATAATTTAGGAGCATGACAAAGGTGAAAAAATATGAAGCTTGCAAAAATGTATTGAAATTCTTTCTTCTACTGAATTGATTGCATAAAATGTTAGATGTTCAAATCCAGGCAGGTGGGTTTTATCAATCATTAGGAACCTCAGTCCTGTTCACAGCTGAATATGCACTGCTAAACTCTACTTGGGAAGTTCAAGAAGCGACTGGGTTTCTTTTATGCATGATTTTCTTTTTTGTGTGTTATTCTTTGTTCATAGAGAAACTTAGCTCTGCGGCCTTGGGAAAGTGATATTATGCTCTGAAACCTGTTTCCATCCTCACAAATATCTAAGCATCTCTCTACTTCTGTCCACTAGAACTTTCTGTAATTAGTGACATTTTTCCAAAATTTTTGGTCAGTACTGTCCACTATGGTATATGTTACATGTAACTAATGAAATTGAAAGAAAGCTAATGTGATTGAAGGATTGAATTTTTAATTTCATTTAAATATAAATAGCCTCATGTATCTAGTGTGTTCCACATTTAAAGTATGAATCTATATGATTCTTACAAATCACTTAAACATTTTTGCCTATTGACAAGTCAAAAATAATTTAGGCTTCAGTTAAAATTATTTTGCAATAACTCTGTCAGTTTTAAAATTTATACTCTTGTTTTCCTCTGAAGTGCTGAGGATGGAACCCAGGCCCTTGCACAAGCCAGCATTCCACCACTGAACCATATTACCCACCCCAGAATATTATATTCTTAAAATTTCCCTTGCTTAATGAAAGTTTAATAATATTGGAGTTTCTTGCCTTTAAATCACCTTTGTGACTATGGAAAAGCTTGTAGGTGAACAAGGGCCATTTCAAGAGATCCTGAAGGGAGACCTCTTTTTGGATTTGATTTCATTATGAGAATGCTCAGAATATCAAAATGCTGAACTGTGTAAAGTACAGCCCACATCTGCTTGATCTATATTATTTCCTACATACACCTCAGGAAATGTTTCAAGTTATCACTTAAAAATACTCTTCAGAACCAGGCATTTAATTTTTAATCTGATATGGCTTTTCACAGTGTTTATTGCACTTTATCATTTTCACTATTTCTCGTAGCAAACGAAGTCATCATGATTAAGTGTGGCCATTTCTCAATATTTGATGAAGTTTGGAACTAAATTTATATTACACCTTTCATGTGGAACACAATATTCACTGCTAATTCAGATCAAAGTTGAAGATATGAAACAAAATTTTAAATATGTTATTATGGTCATGAGCATCTAGGAAATAAATCAGAAATAAAGAAAAGTGCTTGACATAAAATTTTATTTCTAATATTACTTTCAAATTTGGAACATGCATGCACTGAAAATTTGTTTGAGTATTCCTTTACAAGGATTTTGAGAGGCTGGAGCTATAGTCCAGAGGTAGAGTATTTACCTTACATGTGCAAGGTCCTAGATTAAAATTCCAGCAGTGCTGGGGTTGAGCAGAGGGAGACATTGAAGTTGCTTATGTCTGAAAGATTTTATCAATAGAATCAAAGCTACTCATCGTGTTTATTTACTGAATGTGTGTGTGTGTGTGTGTGTGTGTACTCTTCCTAACATACAGAACTTTGTTCCTTAATAGTGTCAAATAAATAAAGAATTCCAACATATTGACTAATGCATGCTAGACTCCCTATATAAATTTCAGTGATGATTTTACTGAGGATAATAATCTATTTTTTTCCATATCCTGACTCTAATAAAGCTGTAGTTTCTGTAATGCCTCTCTTGGTCCACTAGATAAGGTCAGAGGTTTGTTTCTGAAATTTTGTTTCTCATTACCAATACTTTGAATGATGATGCAAGGCAAGTAGTTTAATCTTTAAAAGCTGTATGTCTATGTCGTATGTGGTACATTCTTATAATCTCACCATTCTGGGGCTGAAGGAAAAAGATAAACACATGGGTGGATGGATAGAAAGATAGAAATAAATACAGGGAGGAATAATATTTCCATCATATTTTGTAATTTTTTTCTAAAATTAAGGAATTAATTGTTATGTTTTAAATTTATTTGATAAATGGGTGTAATCATTTTAGTCAAAATGTAATAATGCAGGTGAAAATCAGATAGATATGCTTATTAAAACTGAAGAAAACCCACTGCGTACAGGTATGACTGATGGAAGATTAAAAAAATGCAAATCATGATTATAAATAATGCCAGATTTTTTTCTTTACCATCATGACTTACCTCTACCCCCTTTTCCCATTTACTATTTCCCATATCACAGTACCTATCATACATTCTAGAACTCATTTAAATATTCAGTTTCTCATACCAGAAAAAATATATGATATTTATACATCTGTGACTGACTTCTTTCACTTATGAGTATGTTCTCAAGGTATGTCCATAAATGACTCAAACTTATCATTATTTATATTAGAGTAACACTCAATTTTATGTATAGAGGCATGGGTTTTGTAAAGTGTCCAGGGGAATGGAAAAATATGAAAATTAAGTCATGTCATATACTGGTACAAATTCTTAATGTTGAGTGTGATCGTGATGTGTATATATAATGTACCAATAAAGATTTACATTTAAAAAGAAACGCTCAAGAAACTCAACAAATTCCATGATACACACAAAGATATTCACCTCCAGGCACATTACAATAAAACTATCGAAAACAAAAAGAAAATATGAAAGCAACAAGACAAGAGTGAATAATTACATATAACAGTCCTTCAAAGATTAAAGGAGAATTAAGACACTTTCAGACAATCAAAAACCGAGAGAATCTATCTAATGAGCTGCGCTAAAAAAAAAAAAAAAAATTCAAAAAAAGTCCTAAACATTGAAATAAATGAACAATAATCCAAAGTCATGTGAAGAAGTAAGATGTCATTATGGTAAATACATAGGCAATTATAAAACAACATGACTGTAACAGTAGTTTTTAACAACTGGTTATTGTTTTCTTCATGATTTAAAAGAGGAATATATTAAAAATAACAATCTAAGGGTATACCTTACTGTGATTTTGGTCTGTAATTTCATATTATATTTTTGACAATTAATTAATTCTATCTTCAAAGAAAAATGTACTGGAAGTGATAGAATGGGAAAAGTTATTCCATGAAATAGTAACAAAAAAGAACAAGGTTCAGTATACTAATAACAGACAAAATAGTCCTTCAATAGGATGTGAATGTTACCCAAGTGATTTTCAGATTCAACACAATTCTTATCAAATTTCCAGTTATTTTTGAAAAGTAGAAGAATCCATCAACCAATCCTAATATTTCTGTGGGATCTCAGGTGACCACTGCACAGTCAAACCAATCTTGAAAAGAATAAAAAGTTGGAGAACCTATACTTTCTGGTTTCAAAACCTAGTTCAGAATTACAATAATCAAGATATTGCTGGGGGCTGGGGATTTAGCTCAGTGGTTCCGGTGCCTGTCTTGCAAGCGCAAGGAGCCGGGTTAGATCCCTGGTTAACCACATACAGTACTGGATGTGGAGACTCACTCCCAGTAGCAATCAGTACCACATACCACAGTGCCAGGCGTGGTGGCTCACGCCTGTAATCCCAGCACTCGGAAGGCAGAGGTAGGAGGATTGCTGTGATGTGAGTTTGAGGCTGAGCTCAGGGCCAGCCTGAACTACAAAGTGAGACCCTGTCTCGGAAAAAAAAAAAAAAATAGTGCTGTGTGGGTTACAGGTTAGACCAAGAGGAAAAAAGTAAAGAGAGGTGAGAAATAAATCCTTGCATCATGTGTCTATGGTCATGCTATGATTTTAATATGAGTTGAATGTTTCTGAAGAATTTATATGTTGAATTAGAATCCCAATTGAATAACAAAAATAATAGAATTTAAGCAATGCTGGGCCGGGGATATAGCTCAGTGGCTCCGGCGCCTGTCTTGCAAGCGCAAGGACCCGGGTTCAATCCCCGGTAACCACATAACAATACTGGGTGTGCAGACTCACCCCAGCGGCAACCAATACCACATACCAGTGCCGGGCGTGGTGGCTCACGTCTGTAATCCCAGCACTCGGGAGGCAGAGGCAGGAGGATTGCTGTGATGTGAGTTTGAGGCTGCGCTCAGGGCCAGCCTGAACCACAAAGCGAGACCCTGTCTCAAAAAACCTTAAAAAAAAAAAATTTAAGCAATGCTGCTTAAGGAGGTCATTCATCAGGGTAGAGGTCCAGCGACTCCACCATAGTCATTTGATAAGAAAAAGGAAAGAGATGAGACAGTCACACATTTACATACACACCTTTCCTGTCTCTCACCATGTGATGACTTGCACCACCAAGGGACTCTGCAGCAAGGCTATCAGCAGATATGAACCTTTAAACTTGCACCTCCAGTCATGAGTCTCCTTTTGTAAAATAAATAAGTTTATCCAGCCTCAGGTATTTATTTTCAGTGATGAAAAATCCCTAATATAGTCAAATGAATTTGAACACAGAAATAAAGCCATTCAATAAAGACAGAACAATCTTGCCAACAACTAGTACCGGGAAAACTGAATGTCACATAAAAAAGATGGAGAATGGGTACTTAACTAACATTGTTGAAAACATTTACTCAATCTGTAATGTAAAACTTTGTAAATAAGTGAAAATACGACTCTTTACATAGAGCATACTTAGAGTGAGGGCCCAAGCCTCCCCCATCTTTAGAGTCAAACCCCACTTTTCACCTCTGAGAGCTGCACCATCTCTTGTAACAACTACCCCACCACTTCCTTAGCGCAGGAAATCAATCTTAATATTCTGCAAAAACTAACATTACTGATAGGGTATCTTTTATTTAAAACCAATAACCTCAGTAGTTGAGGGGATTTTTATCACTGTAGGTTTCAATAATACCTGTATTTCCTCAGATTTCATGCTGAGAGTCATGAAATATTACAGTTGTTTTGTTTTCAATAGTCTCTTTCAAATCTAAGCAGTAAAAGTAGAGTAATGTTTTGGCTCCAAAATCCACAAGCCATTTGTAATGATGCCATCATGATGATAGGGATATCACTGAAATTACTACAGCACCGGCCAAACAACCTGTGATTAGCCTGTGAACTACAGATTATACATAACCCTTTTAGGGAGAAAGGGAGACTAAGAAACTTCAGTAAAGGTTTGGTATATCAATAGAAACAATTTCAACAATAGAAACAATATCAATGACTACATAAATGCTTTGATAGTCTGACAAGGACACTTCACTGTAGGATATATTCCATGATTTGGATGTGGTCTGTCCTCCAAAAATTCACTTGCTGGGCACTTATTCCCCAGCATAGCAGTTTGAGAAGTGGTAGGACTTATAATTATGAGGAGGGGTTTAGTCAGAATTCAGTTGGGTGAGTGGGGGTGCTATCATCAAGGTCTGAGGGAGTCTTTATAGAACGCTGACTTTGTATTCATGAGAATGAGTTATAATACATCCCATCTTCCTACAGCTTCCTACCTGGTGACATCATCTCTATCTATCTATTTATCTATCTATCTATCTCACTTTCTCTTTCTCTCTCTCATATATCCCCACCATTGTGATACCACCTACATTGGGGGCGTGGGGCTTTCCCTATTATTATGTTGTTTGGACTTTACTTTCTACCTTCAAAACTGTGAGTTGAATAATCCTTCTTGTTCTAACTTATCTAGCTATGGGTATTTGTTGTGACAGTAGAAAATGAACTAAGACAGCATAGTGCTAATAACTAGGATATGACTCACATATATTTATTCATTAAGCCAATCAACACATATCCACTTTTAATTCTGCTATTTCTTAATAATGTCCTGGGCCTTAGGTGTGTGAGGCTGAATTACACATATTCAATTTTCCTACAATATAGTACCCAGGGAAGAATCAATGTAAATCTTCTAGCCAACACTATTATTGTTAGCATGTGAACAATGTGATATGCATTACATTTGAAATAGGCCTTGTCTTCTGTGTCTCTTTGCTTTAAGTAAGCTGCTGTCCTCTACGGGAGAGGACCCAGTGGTCACTGTCCCCCAGGACTGAGGTTTGGAAAACTTGCCCAGGGAACCATATCTTGTGTCCTTACTCTTCTGCCTCTGCTGCACTGTCCTCCATACACTTGAACTAAGGAGGCCTTAATTAAAGTTACCTGCTCTAAACTTATTATTTTAAAATACAGCTGTTTCCAAGTTAAAAGATTTCTTCTGGAGCAATAGGATAACAAAGTAGCACTGAAGCAGAGGCAGGTAAATTTCAAAATGACAACTCTAAAAATATTCTCTCTCCTCTATCTACCTCACTGTGGCTAATACCTATGCCCTGCTGCTGCACCTCTACCTGCCCATGATTACTGCTGCCAAAGGTTTTCCAGGACTGGAGAATATTGCATTTCATTTGCTCCTGAGTCCTTACAGAAAAGGTTTATTTCTGGTTCTCTCTAATTTTACACTTTCACCATTAATGCAAAAATCATATTATTTGTTTTGCATTCCCTTAGCTTTGTGTTTCTGCCATTTCCCTTTTCCAGGCTTACATTGAAAGAATGTTTAAAGAAAAAAATATATTTTTCTGGCTGTCCTTTTGAGTTTCATATCCATGCCTGTGATCTCATTACCCATCCCTATTAAGAGGCGCATCAGAAAAATAAAGGAAAGTTCTTTGTGCTTTTCCCATCTACTGTCCAATTATTCTAATTTTCTCTGTCTCTAAAGAATGAGAGGAGAAATCAACACAAAGGCTGATTACATGATCTACTCTGGGGGAAATATCTGCAAGCAGTCAATTTACTAATGCTCAATATGTCCTAAGGGATGACAGAATCAGCGATCACCAATTTTCTTCCCTTCAATTAGTGTTTCTCAACAGATACACATCTATCCTGTTGGATAACATATTCTTTGAGCTAAGAGTAGAGCTTGGCAAAAGGAAAAGAACAAAATCAGTGACCAACACAACATTTTAAATAATAATGCAGTAATATAGCGATCACACTTCCCTGAGGAATTCAGTGTACTTTATGGACACAATTTAACACAAACCTATAAGAAAGCTAACAAAGCCTAAAAGTGCTCATGATAGCCTGGAGAAATAAAGGTCAAAATGATTAGTGCCTGGCTCAAGAGACAGCAGCACCTACCAAAAAGAGCACAGATTGGGAAAATCTGGAAGCTTGCGTCTAATTTCAGTTATTTCAGTAATTTATTGTGTGATCTACATGAACTCAGTCTGGTTCATTTTGACCAATGATATAAAGCTACACCATCCTCTCAGTGGAAAGAAATATCAGACCTGAAAAGCTGCAGATTTCTTTAGAAAAACAAAACCAAAAAAAATGCCTTCTAACCAAAATTGAATAATTCAGAGTCAATGGAAGTTTAATAAAAGCCTGCCTTGTATCAAATTACATGATGCAATAGGGTTTTTTTCCCCATAGTTTCAGGACCCAGGGCTAACTACATGCTCTGTACAATTGCTTTTTTGAAAGTTATTTTTAATGGTATATTATTGAGATGAGAAATTGCAACAAATCATAGTTAAAGTCTCCAGATATTTTGATTTTCAAAGTCATTAAGTTCATAGCCCCATGATGACTTTCACTTGTTCTCACAGATAACTAGAAAAATATCCTAATAATACAAATCTACCTTGCATGCATAGGAGAAATGGAATATTCACACAGAACACCTACCACTGTTCTACATGCGGAGGGTTTAATACAATGTTCCAAATTACTTGCCATTCTTTTCATGCAGTGGTAAACTCTACGCCATTGTTTTTTCAGTGTAGCTAGCTTTCGTGGTGGTGAGTAATAGAGCAAGGCTTAGTAGAGCTTAGCTTGTGGGTCAGCTCTTGGTAACTGACTGCATTTATGAACATCAGCACAGGATCACACTCATTGCATATCATGTTATTGGATTCTTACACCATAGCAGCAGAGCTGAATAGTTTAAAAAAAAAAAACAGTTTGGCTCTGAAAGTCTAAAATATGCACAGTATTGCATGTGTGTTTATAAGAAATAATTCTCCAACCCCTCCAATCAATCAAGTATAATGGAAATAATTCTCTGTAATACCTAAGACTAGGTCACAGAAAATCATGCAATTTCTGCGTGGTTCTCACAGAATGGTTGATTTCTGCACATGCTTCCTTGGGAAATAATTTTGAAATTTAAACACCGTGCTATGAGAAAAGCACACTGCATGGACAGCTTTGTGTAACTGCTTAGTCAACAGCTGCAGTTCAATCCAATCTTCAGGTCATCCCATTTCTGGTGCCTGACACGTGAAAGCATCTGGATGACTTCACCAGAAGCTACATGAACCCCGAGAGCAAAGGCTTCCAGACATTAATTAGAGAGCAAAGCCAGGACACCTCTGATACTCACTGTTCTGTTCTTTTTAAAATGGATTTTATAAATCCATTATGATCACAATCAACATTGAGAATTTTTACCTCACTGTTCTGTTCTTAACACACAGAGTTTGTATGCATTATTTTTCTTTTTAATATCACATCATGTGTAGCATGTCTGCAAAAGAAAACAAAATTTCACAGAGGATATGTTTAGACATGAATGTTGATCAATTTGGTGAATATACATGAAAGAAGAATGTCTAGGGTGTACGTATATGTCAATCCTTTACCTAGGTAGAGACAAGTTTCTACTATCCATACAATAGAAGAAATGATGAGAGCTATTTTTCCACATTTTTAAACTATTTTCCAAAGAACTGATCATTGTTTTCCTAGCTGGGGATCTTTTTGAACACTCTCAGAAATACTTAGATATGTAATGATATTATCTCTATTTATAGATGATAAAGTTGAGACAAATTAATAATTTGTTCTAGAGTGCTGATCAAAGAATTCTAGAGTTTAGAATTGAGTCCAGAGAGTGAAGCATCATTACCAAATATTCAAGAAGCTGAAAGAAGACAGGACTATAGACAAAATGCTGACTGTAGATTTGAAGAATCCTCACCTAAAATAGGTCTTTTTATTCAAAAAGAGTTCTGTATATTGTGGTTATTAACATCTGCATTTAAAAAGTTAATGAAAAGAGAGAATCCATTACTAAATACAGAAAAAAATACTTGTCGATTATTTTCCAGTGAATGTCATCCACTCTTCTCCATGCCAGCAGAAGTCTTTTGTACTCTCAACTGTTCAATTTTTGGGCCACTTAATTTTTCAATTTATTTTTCTTTCTACTATTAGTCAAACCCTGATGCTTAACACTTTGGAAATAATATAATGAAATATTCATTACACAGTAAGTCTTTGTAGTCCAGTGCTCACTGATATAGAGAGGTTAAGTAATTTTCCAGATAACTTCAACAGCAAAAATTATTCTTGTGTCATCAATGGAATTATATATATATTAGCTATATCATAAAATAAATGTTGAAACAAAAAGTTCTGGTAAGTAGATTGAGTCACATACAGAGACACTAATCTAGGTTCTGCTCCTGTGCTAAAATCTAATGACCAGCTGCACATAAGTTTGCTCAGTGCATCAGCCCAAATTCATTTCAAGAGAGGTAGTATTTTGAGTGGGAATGGATGGAATTATTAAAGGGAGAATATCTAAAATAAGGCTTATATGAAGCTTCTAAGCTCAATAACATCAATTAAAAGAATATAAAACAATACATTATTCCATTATTAAGACATAGCACAAACATCCAGAATTGGACAAAAACTAGATTTATTGTCAAGTATATGAGACCTGATCAAGTGAGAAATGAGTGGTAGATGAGTAGAATGGCAAGATCTGAGAGCCACCATCAAGGAAGAGTGTATGGCAGACAGACACAAAGGAGGAAAATTTCCACATCCTCATTTATTCTTTCCCAATTTGGTTATCTGAAATGGTTAAGATTAATGACATATGCACACTCATGTTCATAGCAGCACAACTTATAATAGCTAAGCCTTGGAAAAATCCCAAATGTACATCAATGGGAGAATAGATAAAGAAGATGTGGTTTTTTGTGTAAAATGGAGTGTTATTCAGGCATGAATAATGATAAATTAGAGACATTTATATTTGAATAGGTGTACCTTGAGGACATACTCATAAGTGAAATAAATAGGACACAGATGTGTAAATACTGTATAATTTCTCTAGTATGAGAAACTAAAGGTGTAAATGAGGTCCAGAATGTATGATAGGTATTGTAAAACAGGAAGAAAATGTTCAAAGGGAAAAGGGGTAAAGTAGAGAAGGGAAAGAAAAATCTGATGGTAAAACAAAAACAAAATGGAAACAAAGATTATGTATTGGGGGGGAAGGTTGTATGGAGGGCAGGAGAATTGGAAAAATTAGAATCAAGATACATCATACAGAGGTACAAATGAATGTGATCATAATGCATACCTAAAATATACCAAAAAAACTGATTAAAGGGAAAAATTCTAAAAAAGATAATCTGACATAACAGGAGTTATTCTCATCAGTGTAACCAACAATCAGAAACATTCAGACCAGATTCAACACATTTTTCTACAAAAGGTCAGATAATGTGACCAGCAATTGTGATTGGTAACTTTGACTTGACTCAGAGTCACCTAAAGGGTTAGTAAAGCTCCAGATGTGTCTGCACAGGAGGAACTCATAGGCCACAAACAGAGACAGAAACACCGCTCACACATGGGTGGACACCAAGCAACTGGTTTAGAGTCTTGTGGAACTAAAAGGGAAAGAAGGAAGCCTTCCCTATTCTTCTAAGGAGGTTTGCTCTCTGCCCCTGACTTTCAATGTTCATCTGGGTCTGCTTTCTGTCCAGCACACGTGTGGCCATTTCACATTCTTCCACCCTGAGTCCACAGGTCACCATTGCAAGCCTACCTTATAAATCTTAATCATGTATACAATTTGTATTCAAACTGTTTCTCTCATGATTTCTAACTGCTACAGTTTGTAAGTAGCTTTTATTTTGTCAGTCTTACTTACCTGTTGAACTACTCAGTGTGCTGTTGTAGCACAAAATAGCCATATACAACACATCACTGAGTAGATGTGGTGGTGTTCTACATGCATGCTTACAAGAGGCCATGAGTGAATGAGAGAGATGGGACAAAATCATAATTCTTCCCATATTAACTTCTACTTGGATAAATTTGAGACTTATGCCAGAAGTATACCCCTATACACAGGGGTGATAAAAAATACATGATGAATTTTGAATTTTAAATTTTAAACATCTCTTGCAGTAAAAAACACCAATCCTCTCAAAAATATTCCCCCTCACTCTAAGCATACTTGTCCTACAGTTCTTGCCACCATTTAACACAGTCCTAGAAGTCCCCTTTCATGACTGCCTTTATAAGATTTTATCAGAGACCTAGTGAATGCTGCTGCCCAGTGCCATCCAACAGGTAGGCTTGTAAAAATATTATGGTGTGTGTTCATCCACCTTATTTACTGGCTCTGGCACCATGCACCGTCTGTCTCCTCCTTAAAGTAAAAACGACCATGAAAGGTAAAGGTTTTGAATCATTTCAAAACATCAGGTCTGCCATGACAGCATAACTAAATCCTCTTCAACAAACTGAATAAAGTTTAGCGAGCCTGGGTATTTAGCTCAGTGGTTCCGGCATCTGGCTTGCAAGCGCAAGGGTCCAGGTTCAATCCCCGATCCCCAGTAATCACTTACAATAATACTGGGTGTAGAGATTCATGCCCACCAGCAATCAGTACCTCATTCCACCATGCCGGGTGTGGTGACTCATGCCTGTAATTCCAGCACTGGGAGGCAGAGGCCAGAGGATTTCTGTGAGTTTGAAGCTGAGCTCAGGGCCAGGATGAACTACAAAGTGAGACCCAATCTTAAAAAAAAAAAAAAAAAAAAAAAAAAAAAAAAAAAAAAAAAAAAAAAAAA
>PVIR01027951.1:0-22420 GCA_004026965.1 Petromus typicus
AACAAAAAAAAAAACCAAGCAAGCAAGAGTGAAAAGCAACACTTCTAAACTCCAAACATGAGATGGATAAACCATCTCAGTTTCTTTCAGGAACATGCTATCTATATGTACATATGATTGGAAGTAATATCTTGATTAGAGGCAGTGTACTGTGGTCACATCTGGAGACTTTTGTTGGGGTAGAGACTCCAGGCTCTGTTATTGAAACAGAAGATAAAAATCACTGGATACAAATTTACATTTAAAATTCTCTTAAAATGTTTATAAATTGCTAGTGTTTGACCCTCAAAAGTTTAAAAGCCCATAAGAGTTCAGTCTTCAAATGCACACATGATGCAACTACTATAACAACAGATGGTTCCTAAGTAGTAAGCCTGCTCACCAGTAGGACTTTTATTTTGCACAATCGATTATGCAACCTGCAAACTGACTTTAGCTACTTTCTTTACTCTTCTCATTCTTGGTGTTGTTTCTTTTTCACAGTAAATATCAGGAGGAAAAGTTTGGCTTCTATGTTATACAATACCTCAGAGTAAACATCAGATACGATGATGTAAAAGATTTTAATTTTCCCACTGGTTCTGGGGATCTAACCCAGGGCCTTTCACACACTAAGTATGTACCCTGCCACAGAGTTGCACCCTTAGTCCTTGACCCCAGTCATTAAATCCACTGCATAGCTGTAGTGGCACATGCCTATCATCTGAGCACTCTGGCAGGTTAAGGCAGGAGAATTGTTCAAGCCAAGCCAGGGCAACTTACAGAGACCTTGTCTCAGAATTAAATAAAAAGGGCTAGGATATAGCTCAGTAGTACCGAGTCCCAGGGTTCAATCTCCAATACCCCTCTCCCCCAACAAAAAATAATTTACTGAAAAATATAAATGATGCAGGGGTTTAAAGACAGAATTTTCCAGAGCCAGTAATTAAAAATATCTGTCTGTAAACCCTCTCTGTAAAACTATTGGTGAAATCTACCAAGTTATCTGCTCAGTGAGCCAGCAGTGGGCTGCACTCCCAGGAGATAAGGGACCTAGGATGAGGCCCCCCCCCCCCCCGACGGAAGGGCAGGGGTATCCTGACAAAAACTGTTTCCGGTCACAGAGGGTTCCAAATTCACCAGTGTTTAAAATCAATCTCCTAGGAACTGAGGCCATGGAAAAGATTTCAATTTTAAGCAAACAGGAAGGACAACCTAAGGAAGAGGAAGTTTCATTTCCATTTTGACTAATTTTCCATAACCACTCAAGAACCCAGAGTCCGTGCTGTGAGAGCAGGAACTTTGATCACCTTTCTGGGTTCCTGGCTTCCTCATGCGGAAAGCAAGTATGGAACTTTTGACTTATTTTCTTCAGGGACTCCTTGTACGGGGAAGTGAATATCAGAAAAGCCTTCTGAAAACCAGACAACCTCTTGCTAAGAGGGAGAGCCTAGACATGGAAGACAACAATGAATCACCAACTGGCACACGAAGTCCTGGATCCAACACACAATCACTTTGCCTCGTATTTTTACCTTTCCCTTTTTGGTTTACCCGGGTCAAACTCAAGACCTTGCACTTGTGAGGCAGGCGCTGGAACCACTGAGCCAAAACCCAGGCTCTTGCTTCTTACTTTTAGGGAGACAGGCCTCTGAGGCTCACTAGAGTCTGGAATTACTTCATACACTGGGCTGGAAACTTAAAAGGAAAAATTTAAGGGAAACTCCTAAATCCACCTGCTAGTTTGTTCTGCTTAGAGTCATGCTGAATTTAGCATTGGCTGAGCCAAATTTTGCTCCTATCTCTGGCAATTTTTGGTGCTGTCAGTGAGGCTGTGTGTGTGGACAGAAGAAGAATATGGCCCATTGTCCTGCCAGATGCAAATGATGGTCCTGATCCTACACAACAAAACACCTGTCCTCCATACAGACAGAAGAGCAAGACTCTGAGGCTAGAATGACCTTGTGTGATGTGGCACCTTGCTTTTGCAGAAATGTATAGTTGTGGCTTTTGATTATCAAGGGGGAGAAAAGGAAAATGAGAAAAGAAAGACAAGTAAAAAGAGGGTTCTGAAGCTGATATGATTTGTACTTTTCTGTTTTGTGGACTGTGCAAATGATGATAATGTCTCTCCTTCACAGCACAGCATGGTACTGTACTCCTATATTCCCAACAACTTAGAAGGCTGGGGCTGGAGAATGGATTGTATTTAAGAATTCAAGGCCAGGGCTGGGGATTTAGCTCAGTGGTTCTGGTGCCTGCCTTTCAAGCATAAGGGCCCAGGTTTGATCCCCAGTAACCACATACAATGTTAGGTGTGGAGACTCACACTCACCTGCAATCAGTACCATATACCACAATGCCAGGTGTGCTGGTTCACCCCTGTAATCCCAGCACTCAGGAGGCAGAGGCAGGAGGATTGCTGTGAGTTCGAGGCTGAACTACAAAGCAAGACTCTGTCTCAAAAAAAAATAAAATAAATAAAAGTTCAAGGCCAGCCTGGCCAACATACAAGAGCCTACCTCAAGGATAAAAAAATCTACTCAGAATAAACTGATAGTCTTTTGAAAACAGGGAAGAGAGTTTGACATAGGAAATTTTTGTTAGGTGGCCACATAGGACAAAGATGGTCCTTCTTTTGTTCTGCATCTCTGGGAAACATGTCCTGTAAAAAGCTGTGTCAGAAATACAAGTGACTTCATTATTACTCACAGTCACTGATAATTCTTTAACTGAAGGCACGGGAAGCTGATATAAAGTGCTGATAGACCACATGTAGAAAAGCACAGAGCATACCAGGAATCCCAACGTGCTAAGAGGCAGGAGAATTCCAGCCTAGTCTAAGCAATTTAGCAACTTAGTGAGACCCTCTTTGAAAATAAAAACATTTTTTAAAAGGGTTGGGTTGGGGAGTGTAGATCAGTGTGAAAGCCCTGGATTAATCCTCAGTACTGTAAACAAACAAACAAATAAAAAACCACAAACCACAACTCAAACTCAATCAATGCAATCTATTTGATTTCTGTGTACTCAATCAAATATCTGAACATGAGCCTATGGAAATTTTCAGTTCTCCGCACTCTGAGCCCTCTCCCATTGTGTTAGTGGCACTGAGGAGTTTTGTTACACGATTCCTGAAATATGGAGAAAACAGCTAAAGTGCAGAGAAAATGGAACCTTGCCTAGCTTTGACTTCTACCAACGTGGCTTTGAAGAGCTAAAGCCAACTAGGAGTGTGACCCAGCTCTGTGCCCTCCAGAGCAATATGGGCTATGGTTTTTCTTCTTGATAACAGTTGTTAGGAAATGGTCTCACTTTGTTATTATGGAGCTGTTAGTCATTTGTAGTTTTCATTTGTGAACTGCCCATTTTACATTCTTTTGCCATTTTTATACCAGAGTATGTCAGATTGCTGCTTATTTATTTTCCTGTTAATATATCATGTGCATCTAGCAAATATTTTTCCAGTTTGATACTTCCATTTTAACTTAGTCTGTGATTTTTGGATTTATAGAGTTTGACATTTTTATAGAATCAAACCTGTTTTTTCCATGTGGCTTCAATGAAGGCTCTGAAATTTAAAACAGCTGTTACCCTTAGAGTTGGGGAAACTTTCTATCTATGTCATCTATTTTGTTTGCATTTTTTAAAAAAGTAAACAGTTTTTTCTTATCAAGAACTTTATATATTCCATCAATAAATATTTTCTGAGCATTCACCTGTGCCTGACAAAACATAGGTGCAAAAGATAAAATAACCACAATATTTAGAGTAATGAGCAACAACAGTCACTTTCCATAGCTGGGGACGGTGGGAAAGGTGGTGTAACTGCTCTCAGTGCGAGTCTGAGCCTAAGGGAAGTAGGTCAGGGTTGAGAGCCGCTGGCATCTCTCCAACTCTTACCTTTGTTCTCAGAGAAGTCTCCTGAGTTAACCTGATACACTCAACCAATTTCTGCAACAGGCTAGATCTGATTAACCATCAGGCATTATTCATGCTTCAGCTATTAGGCCAAAGTCACCAGAAACAAAAGATCCAACAAAACTATTTTTAAAAGACTTAAAAAACACTACAATACACCATCACCAAGATTTCAAATCAGGATACAGGGCTCCCATGTGGTGTAGGCTTGGCTCTCACATACTTATGAAAGGATACCTTAAAATAATCAATGTTATAGTCAAAGAACAGGAAACTGAAACATGAAAATGCCATCATAAGTGAAAATGTGTTAAATTCAGGAGTGATGGAAACAGGATTCTTGCACCAACAGTAAAAGTTTGACTATTTATCAAAACTCTTAGCAATATTTAGAAGCTTCAGCCCATCAACCATGCTTCTTAGATTTCATGTGATATAGTGAAAACATGCATACAAGATTTTACATTAAAAAAATCAGAATCAAAATAGCAAAGCTGGAAATATTGCCCAGGGGACTCATTGAATAAATTATGAAGTAGCATAGTTATCTAATCATTTAAAAAATGAAACAGCTGAGAAATAATTTATGTTAAAGGAACTGTGTTTCAATGCATTCTTCCTTCTGAACATTAAATATTAGTGTAATAGAATTATGGGTTTTGTTTTTGTATTAATGCCTTTCTGAATTCTCTAATTTTTCTTCTATTTTTTCTTTTTTATAAGAAAGGGTGCTATCTGCTCCACTGTTGGGGAAAATCTGAAAGTGGGAAGGGACAGGCTCCTGGGGAAAGGGAAGAGAAGAGGCTCACTAGTCTCCGGGAGGTCGTTACCTAACCCTGACTGGCCCTTGGGTCAGTCAAAGGCCTAGCACGTGCTGGGCCCAGGGGCAGGCCGAGAACTGCTGTGCAACTGCATGGTTTTCTGCTGCGCTTAAGCAAGTGCCTGAGGACAGGTCCACCTAATCGTTGCATTCTGGGTCCCAGGGCTGCTTAAAGGTGCCCGCAGTATCTGAAGTGCTGTCACCCTGGAAACACACGCTGGCAGTGCACTTGGGCTTTCACATGCCTTAGAAAACTCCTGGATAATGGACAGGAGAGGAAATCATTTCCAACTGCTGCTATGTTCTGTAACTTGCACAGTGTGATGGTTAATTTCATGTCAACTATGCAAGATCTAGGTACCTAGATATTTGACCAAACATGTGTGGACATCACTGTAAAGGTTTTTGATGTAAGATTTACATTTAAATGAGATTTTATATACAGTGGGTTACTCTCTATGAGTGGGCCTGTTCTAATCAGTTGAAGTCCCTAAGAAAAATCACAGAAGAAAATCATGCCTACAGACGGCCTTTACAGCTGAGTGCGTCCGTTCTTCCCTTCATGTGCAGCCCACAGGCTTAGCTATAGGTTCTAGATTAGCCAGATACAACAATGATGAGTCAATTGCTCAGAGTTAATGTCCCTTCACAGCCCTACCTTCCCTATATTCTTTTCTATTGGTTCTGCACTTCTGGAGAGCCCTGGACACTAAAGTGAGTGAGAAGCTCAAGAACTTCTATTGGGCCTAGATGGAGGTAGGCAGTGGAGGGCAGTGTATATCCATAATTACTTTTTTTTTTTTGCTGTACCAAGGATCACTCAGGCCCTTGTGCTTGTAAGGCAGGTGTGGTGCCACTGAGCTAAATCCCCAGCTCTCCATCATTTCTATCTGCAAGTATGTGACAGAATCATGATGTTTCTAAAATAATGCCTAAATAGTTCTATTTGTGCGATGTAATGACTGCACCAATGTTTCGTGTCCCTCTGACTTCCAGATGGCTTACTACCTGCATTTACTTTAATACTGATCTGACTGTCCAAGGGAGACAAGATTTCTTTCCTCAACTCACTGTCATGCTTTTCAAACTATTAATGTCTTCTGGGAGAAGTGGTCTAGCCCTCCTTAGGCACTGTTTTCGGAAAAAGCAATAACATAATCCTAAAATTGAGTATTTGTACAGTGTAATTAAGTGTTTTAACACCCAGTGTATTTTAAATTCTTTCAAACAATTCTCGAGTTAGGCAAGAGAGGAGTTATTATTATGACCCCTTGCAATTTGCATAAGAAATGGGAAAAGGTCTGGTTTCACAGCCAGTCTGTTCAGCTCACCTATGACAAGGCCAGGATTAGAACCCAGGTTTTCTAGGCCTCGTCCAGCACTGTTCTTCCCCCCAAACATACACATGGCCATGTCTGCAAACTCTTCGCCAGAGATCAGTGTCCTAACAAGGACAGTGATCACTTAAGGCTTTTGACAGTGAGATGAGATGAAAAGGAAATTGGAACATGGGGACATCTGCAGAGCTGAGGTCCAGGGCACATGGTCAGTCACCCCTATTCTTTTTTTTTTTGAGACAGGGTCTCGCTTTGTGGTTCAGGCTGGCCCTGAGCTCAGCCTCAAACTCACAACACAGCAATCCTCCTGCCTCTGCCTCCCAAGTGCTGGGATTACAAGCGTGAGCCACCACGCCCAGCACTGTGGTATGTGGTACTGGTTGCTGCTGGGGTGAGTCTCCATGCCCAGTATGGTATGTGGTTACCGGGGATCGAACCCGGGTCCTTGCGCTTGCAAGACAGGCACTGGAACCACTGAGCTAAACTCCCGGTCCAGTCACCCCTATTCTTTACAGGATGAACTCCAGACTTCTCTTCTTCAACTTGTCACCTGTCAGACTGAAATGGACTTTACACTGGGACATAATCCCTGAGTCACTGAGTCTAAATTCATCCTTGCCTTTTATAAAAAGATAAATAAATTAATCATGCCTTCCCTGTGAGTTCATTTGTGTCTTTTATTAGAGGACTAATCATGAGTTAGCCTGTGAGACCCTGAAGGACAAGAACTAGGTTTTTTTCTGTGCGCTCACTCAACCATTTTTTACAGGCACATCTTTTATTGTAACGTCTTAAACTCTGAGAAGAAAAAAAAGTTCTTAATCCAATGGAGAAATATACATAGTCAGTAATTATAATGTAGTAAGTGTTACAATGCTTCATATATGAAGCGCTGGACAGCACAGAAAAGTAGAATATACTGAAAGGCAGTTAAGAGTGATTTTCAAGTAACATTGGAAAGACAGAGGAAAAAGAACATATCAGGCCTAGTGCAAACCATATTTAAAAGCAAACAGCAAAAAGCAGGGCAAGAGGGAAACTGGACAGTAGAAAGACTGTGATAAAAATGGGCCTAAGATATCAACCTAAAAGATTTAGACTCTATTTTCTAGGTTGATCCTTCTACTCCTGCAGGCCACAGAGTTCTTTTAAAAGGCTTTCCATGTCAAACTGAATAAACAAGGAGGAAACTTTTGTTTAAATGTCTGTAGAAACTGCAATATAGTCAAGGTGGTGGGTAAGTGGCATACAGATTAGAGTAGCTTTTTTTGTCATTTTAATCAACCAATAAACACCAAAAGTACAATTATTATTGTGTGACTACAAATAATTTGTTATTAATACCAAATGGATCCATATAATTAAAGTGAAATCAAGGAAAGATAGTTTTCAAGAAAAACTTTTATTGATCCCCCATAAAACATGAAACATCTTACTTTAAAACTTTAGATAATACAAATAAATAGAAGACAATAAAAATATGCAGAGGTAACGGATGATCATATTTGCTAAATTTCTGGCCCTTTTTCCATGCCTATGTGTAAACAAATATTTTTAATTCTCTCTATATTTAATTGTAACCTCACTTATAAACACCTTTTTGACATTTATTACATATGTATCTAGATTATTTTTAAATAACTCCATAGTATTCTCTGAGACGGACACTTCATAATTTATTTTCTATTACTGAACATTTAGGGCATCTCTAATTCTTCTACTGCAAACAGTGAAGAGACGAATGTCTTTCCTTGTGAGCATATTTGTCCAGTTACTTCACTAGCGTTGACTTCTGAATGGGAGTTAAATATACGAGTAGAGTGAAGTTTTGGTATCTAACGGTATCTCAAATTACCTTCAGAAAGTCTGTACCTTTTACATTTACCACTTGGATCTGAATGTTCATTTCTACATGTTTGTTGGGACATTAGTAGTACTAATATAGCGGGAGTAGGAGTAGTAGTATTTACCAAGTAGAAAGCAAAATATGTTACTTTTCCTTTTTCACTAATGAAGTTGGACATAAAAAACAAAACACTTCCAGGTATAAATTGCATGTCATAAAGTTCAAACAATATAAGGGTACAGCTAAGACAACAGTCCACTTTTAAAACGTTTCCTTACCCTAGAAAGCTTCCTCATGCCCATTTACAGGTGATGTTTGTTCTCACTCCTGGTCCTAGAAAGCCACAGGCTTTTTTCCCCATGAAGTTTGCCCTTTCTAGTTACCTCATATAAACAGAGACAGAGAATACACAGTATTTTGCATCTGGCTTCTAGGATTTAGCATGTTTCTGAGGTCTTTCCGTGTTGTAGCATGTTTTCAGGTGTTTGTCCCTGAACCCTTTTCCTTCATGTTTATTTGCAGCTTTCTCTCTTACAAAGTCCTTGGCTCCTTTTCAGGGAGAGCACTGAAGGATTTTACAGAGGAAGGGCACACACAGTCAGGTTCATATTAAACAGAGAATTCTGGCAGCACAGGGGAAGATGCCTCTCCATCTTTGCCCTTCTGAACTGAGAATGACCAAGCTGTACAGGACTACAGTACAGCACTGAGGAATACTCATTTATTTGAATCAGGTTTGCTTTCTTATCTCCAAGGAATGTCATAAATTCCTAATTTATTTTCCAAAAAATTTTCAAGAGTATAAACAAGGGGGGATATAAATAAATAAAAGTTTGTTGTACTTGGTAGCTCATTTTCTGCAGCAAGAGTCCTTCATCCTTAGGATAGACTAAGAGTAACAACTATATGAAAAGCAAACAGTATTCTTTGACTACTATCTATAAAGATTTTTTAAAAGGATAGTCTGAAAGACTGATCTCAGGTAAAAAAACTCTCCAACCTGAAAAACAAAAATGTCCATTTTGATTCTAAATTAACCACGAATGAATTTATATGCCAAGTTATTTTGTTAATTCCAGTTTAACTCTTACAGGAATAAAAGCTCAATTTGATAAAAGTTGAAGTTCTCAGTAGTGTGTGGTCACCCAATCCTGTATTACTGGCAATCTGAGAGGCAGAGGCAGGGAAATTTCAAGTTCATGCCCACCTAGGCAACTGAGACCCTGTCTCAAAATAAAAGAAGATGTAGCTTGGTGGGCAGGCCCTGAGTGCAGTCCTAAGTGGTTGCCATTTCTAAAGTGAGCAGAGAAACTCAAAGCTTGACATATGAAACAGGGTACCTGAAATCTTGTCAGCGCCTGAATGTTCCTCTCTTCTCTGAGTAGTTTACCTTACAGCTTATAAAAGCTAAAGCCAGACCTCTTCACCTGTATGAGCTCCTTCCTAACAGGGGGCTCCTAATGCTGCATGTTTTTCCTTATACAGTTTGGATGGAACTTCAAACTATATGAGCTTTATAGCCCCTAAAACCTGCTTCTGCCCCTGGAACCTATTCTAAAAGGTTCTTTGTAGGTAGCTTTTTAAAACCTCATAGTTCTACAAGTCTTCTTTGGCATGATTTATCCTAGATATCTTTTTAGAAAAATATGTTACAAAACTAATAAAGTAACAGCATAAATGATTTGCCTATAATCCACACATCCCCATAGGTTACCCAAGTATGTTTTTCTCTAGCACCTTCAAGATTTCTTTTTTTTTGGTACTGGGAATTGAGCCCAAGACTTCACATAGTAGGCCAAGTGCTCTAACCACTGAACTACATAACCAGCCCTCCTTTTTCACATTGAGACAGGGTCTTGCTAAATCAACTGGTCTCCAATTGCAATCCTCTTGCTTCAACCTCCAAGTAGCTGGGATTATAGGAGTGTGCTATGGCACCAAGCTTCTTCCACATAACTTTCCACAGTTTTTGTCCACATAATTTTATGTGGCTATCATTATTCTCGGATCTGAAAAAGTTTTACAATGATAAACATGGTTCATTTTACAAAATCCCATTTACTGTGTCACTATCATGTGGCTTCATCCTGGCACTCATGAGGCAGGCCCGCAGGAAGGGCAAACATCTGGCACTTCAGTGGCACCAAAGGAAGAGGACTGGTGCTGGTTCAGGAGGGTGGACAAAGGATGCTAAACTGACAGTCATGTCTCGCCCGTGCGCCACTGTGTGCCTGGTGCTTGGCACACATCTGGCATTTAGGAAGTACTTGAATACAGACTGAGAGACTAATTCTGAATTTGACTGATCCAACTGGGCAAGGGGATGGCATAAAATGTAATGGCAATTAACTTACTGCTTTCTACTAAAGTAGAATCCAGGCTAGTTAATTAAGTAAGGAAGTATATATTGAATAACTGCTATGACTAAATGTAATTGGATCCCTTGAGACTGACAGAGAGCCAAAGAAGGAAAAGCCTGGAGAGGGAGAATCTTCTATCACATGCCTGCAGTATATGGCTTGAGGTAAGAAAGAGAATGGAGACATTTTCAATTTTTTAAAAAGATACAGACTTACTTTAGGTTTTCTGAAGAGGTGACAAACCAAGAGAGATGATATTGGAAGACAAAGTTATTTTACTTAAGGAAGCCAAGAAATTAGAGATCTTTATTGGCTTACAAATGGCTCTTCGAAAATTATGACACCAAGCTTTCTGCCAAAAACTGGGCCACACTTATCTGAAATGTCATGTTCATTCTCACTGTTCCTACAGGGAGAGGCCACAAGTTTACTGTCCTAAGGAAACACTCTTTTCAGGTCTTATGTAACATAATGCAATATATGTCTTTCTAAAAGATCAGAATACCAGGGAGGTCTCCTTGTGGCCCAACTGTGAGACAGAGGTTCAGTCACTTGAAAAGTTGGACACTGCAAAACAAAGAACCTAGTTTCTTCCTGCCCTGGGCCAGTACTGAGGCAATAGCATTTCCCAGCAAAACTGAATCAAATAAAATCCTAGAGATGTTTTTCTTCAAAATGATTTTGACTTAATTTTTTCTTTTCTATAAAAGGACAAATCACATTTCACAGAATATTGTTTAGATTATGAAGTTCCCATCAGTGCTGTTTTGTAATATGTGTTTATATGATCTTAAGTGGAGTTGGCAGTTGACTCTAAAGCTGGGGCTAGCCAGGCTATCCTTCGTGTGTGTGGGGGATTAACTTCACTTTGGATCACAGACTTGTGTAACATTCTCCTGCTGAGGCAACTAGGTTTGGAACTGGTTTTGATATTCAATTTGGGATGAAAGTGAGTTACAAAAAATAATCAAATAAACAAACAACAAAAAAACCCACCTGCTGCCTGATTCTAAAAAGCAGTAAGTTAGTGCTTTATTTAAAAAAAATCTGGCTTGGGTCGGGGATTTAACTCAGTGGTTCCAGCACCTGCCTTGCAAGCACAAGGGCTGGGGCTCCATACCTGGTAACCACATACAACAGAAAGCTGGGCATGGTAACTAATGCCTGCCAGCAATCAGTACCACATAACACAGTGCCAGGTGTGGTGGCTCATGCCTATAATCCCAGCACTTGGGAGGCAGAGGCAGGAAGACTGCTGTGAGTTCAAGGCTATCCAGGGCTACCTAGTAAGTTTGGGCCAGCCTGAATTACAAAGTGAGACCCTGTCTCAAAAAACTCTTAAAAATAATGATAGGATGATCATCACTAGCTGTCAAATTTAGTTACATTTTTCTTTTTCTTTTTTTTTTTAAGGTTTTTTGAGACAGAGTCTCACTTTGTAGTTCAGGCTGGCCTGAGCTCAGCCTCAAACTCACATCACAGCAATCCTCCTGCCTCTGCCTCCCGAGTGCTGGGATGACAGGCGTGAGCCACCATGCCCGGCACTGTGGTATGTGGTACTGGTTGCTGCTGGGCCTGAGTCTCCACGCCCAGTAATGTATGTGGTTACCGGGGATCGAACCCGGGTCCTTGCACCTGCAAGACAGGCACCAGAACCACTGAGCTAAATCCCCGGGCCCTAGTTACATTTTTCTTTACAGGTTAGTATTAGTATACTATATATTAATTGACAAGCTTTCTAAGGAGGAGGTTTCTAAATATCTCATTTTAAATTTTATAATGTCCTCAGTTGTGTGTTAAGCTAAATTTAAAGCAACTAAAGTTAACCATGGCAGAACAATATATAAAAGAAGTTTAATCAGAAAGGTCAAATAGATAATAGTAGAGAAAGAAAGCCTAAAGTAAATGTCATGTGACCCGAGTAAGTCTCTTATGTTCTCACTGTAATGTAAGCCACAGCACACACATACAGCACTGCACACACCAAGTGACAGGCCAAACCTAAGAAGGCAAAGTTACTCAGCATATGTCTGTCAGGATTTTTTTAAAGTTCTGTATCACATCTTTTGAAGAAAACAAAAGCAGAGAGTCACATTGTGTTTAATTTAGAAAATAACACATCCAATTCTCATATTTTCCTTGTCTGTTAAATGAGAATACTTCAAATTTTTTTGCCTGTACTGAAGTATTCATTAATGAAAAGAAGCAATGAAAACTGTCTCTAAACAGCAAGAACAACAAAAACTAACCAAATGAAAACAAATGAAACAAATGAAAATAAAATGAAAAATCTAAACCAAAACAAGGATTAAGCCTAGACAGTCTTGCAAAGCATCTAGCTGTGACTCCTATGCCTTAACCGAACAAGACGCTGAAGTCAGTCAGTCCTAGAGACTCAAGCAAATACTTCCCCATTCAGGGTCCTAAGAGAAGTTAACACAAGGATGGAGACACCAAGTACAGAATGTTCCACTTAACCCAACTTTCTTTTTTTATCTTCCTTCCATCATTCATTCATTCATTCAATCTAACTTCTACTAGCAGTTGCTGCTAGGAAGAATTTTTGAGATCATCATAATAAATGCAACTAAGGCTAATCGACAAATAGGTGCTAAGATTTGTCTGAGACTGTCTTTAAGATACTTCAGTAGAAGAAAAATGACAGGCAAAGCAAATGCAGGAAAGATTTATAATTACTAAATGCAGAGGATGGGCATGTGAGAATTTGTAATATTATCCTCTCTACTTGTTTTTGTGCTTGAGAATTTCCACAATGAGTTATTTTTAAAAAGAAGACTAACATTTGGAATTTATGAAGGATTCAAAAAAACTACCCCCAAATAAAAGATCAGATCAGAAAATGGGCAATGAAATGAATATCCACTTCTCAGAAGTACAGTGGACCCTCGAATTAGGACCAGCCTCACACATGAACAACTTGGGTTATAACTAGTTATGACCCAAAATGCCAGCCCATTGTCCAGCTGTAAACAAAGACTTGTGGTGCCAGAAAAGGAGTATATGTCAGTCTGAGCCCAGATGTGTGTTTGTAGATGTGATTTCAGTCAGTACTTTACATAATTGTTATAATTATTCCTATCAAAATGGCCTTCAAGAAGGTAGAAAAGAAGCTAAGGAAAGAAGGTAAGGAAAGCAATCTTGATTAAAAAGAAGAAGGAAACTGGGGAAATATGAGAGTGGCATTCATGTGACCAACCTTGTACAGCATGTCAAAATCTGGCATCTTGACAATCTTACAGAGAAAAGATTTGTATAAGGAAGCTAGTGTTGCTAAAGGTGCTACTCAAATTAGAATGTCCTGAACAACAGTGTTAGAAAGGCTATCATTAGTGTGGGTAAACAAAAGATGGATGCAGGTTACGGTCTGAGTCTATAACTTGTGAAAAAGCTAGAGATATAAATGCAGATCTCATAAAGCATAATCCATCAATGATTGATGCAAGTAAAACATTTTGTGTCAATAAGGAGTGCTTTCACAATTTTAAAGTGAGAACTGGGGTCCACAGTATAACTAGATATGGCCAAAAAAACCAGTGCTGATAAAAGGACTGCTGAAAATTATATACATAAAGAAATGGCTTTTGCTGTTATCAAGTTTTTAACTGTAATGAAACAATTGGTCTTTTCTGGAAGAAAATGCCCAAGAGAAGATACATTACCCAGGAAGTGGGAAAAAAAAATGCCAGACCACAAGCCTGTGAAGAACAAGCTGACCTTATTGCTATGGGCTAAAGTGAGAAGCGACCTCAAGACAAAGCCTCTCGGTTTATCACTCTGAGAACCCAGAGTGCTCAGACAACATAAAATGATGAAGAATAGGCCAGAGGTCATGTGTAGATAAATGCAAAAGCCTGGATAACAAGAGTACTTCTACCGGAGTGTATCAGGGTGGCTTTCTGTCCTACTGTTAAGGAATATCTAGAAGACAATGCTCCTGCTCATGCATGAGATTTGGAAGAAGAATTGGCTGAAGAATTTCTATCTCGGTTGAGCTCCTCCCACCTAATACAACTCCTCTATTGCAGTCTATGGACCAGCAGGTTATAGCTGACTTTAAGAAACTATACATCAAGGACCTGTTCCTTAGGTGCTTCCTGATGGTCTCAGGTGCAGATTTTACCCTCACAGAGTTCTGGAAGAAACATTACAACCTTTTGGGCTTAATTGAGAAATCCTGGGTCAATATCTCTTTGAGGATACTGAGATCTGCCTAAAATTATAAAGGAGAAAGATTTTCAAAGCTGTATAAAGGAGCCTGAATCTTCAATTGGCCCTGTGGTTGATGACACTGTCACTATAGCAGAGTTCGTAGGCTGGTACACAGACAGGGGTGATGGTGAGGAATTGGTGAAGAACACTCAGAGGAGCTGTCAACAGAGGAATTTCAGCAGCTTCTGGCTGAGCAACAGAAAACAGCAGCTGAGGAGGAGGGGCGTATCAACAACCAGTGTAGCAATGTTCTTCTGAAATAAAGGAAATCCTCAAAAAATGGAAAGAGCTACAAATATTTGTAGAGAAGACCCAATCAGACAAAGAAAAAGAGAAAATTATTGGCTTTTCTGGTAAATTATGCAACTTATACAACCTTTTTATTATGAAAAGGTTAGTTAAGAAGTGCTTTAGGAGATTTGAAATGTATTATGGGTATTTCCATTATTTCTTATGGGAAAAATGGTCTTGGCTTACAACCAACTTGTTACAACCAGCCCTCACAATGAATTTAGTTCATAAGTCAAGGGTCCACTGGGTCAATAAATAGACAAAAAAAGTTCAATATTGTTGGTCATTTGAGAAATGCAAATTGAAACAACACCAAGATTCTATCTAATTACAGAAAGAATGGCTATCATCAAGAAATCAACCAATAACAAATTCTGGTACAGCTGAGAGATTGGGGAAGGAATCCATCTACATTGTTGGTGGGACTGTAAACTAGTATAATTACTAAAGAAATCAGTATAGACATGCTTCAATAAACTAAAAATAGAAATTCTGTTTGACCCAGCTATCTTCTCAAGACAGTTATAAGCTGTATTATAGTGATATAGGGATACCTATACTTATAGGAGCACAATTTATAATAGCTGTATCTTGTAAACAACCTACATGTTCATCAATAGATGAATGTATAGAGAAACTGTGATATTTAGATACAATGGAGTACTGCTCAGCCATAAGATAAACTTGAGTCATTTGTCGGAAAATGGATGCATGTTGAGACCATATTAAGTGAAATAAATCAGACACATGGTTTAAATACCACATGATTTCTCTCATATGAGAATCCCAAAATATAAATAAAGAGCAAAATTAAAAAACAGATAATAGGAAGTAGGGATATTTTTTTCAAATAGGAAGAGAATAAGAGATGGAGGGATAAAGAATGGAAGGAGAAAGAATTAAAAAAAGAGAACTGAAGAAAAAATGGAAGTAGAGCTTTTAGAGATGGGAAAGGGAATAAGAGAGTGCAGGGAGGGATGGGAGGGGAAGGGGATGAAGAAAGAATTAAACTGTTTTATATACAAACTTGCCTACAATAAATGTAATCATCATGTATGGTAAACATATACTAACACAAAAATTTTTTTTAAATGAAATGAAAAAAAGAGTTTTAGGAATTATAGTTCATTATTAATATACAGTGGCATGTCTAAGAGCAGGATAGAAAGCTTTGGTGAGGCCCAGCTGAGCACAATAACCTGTGTTTATAATCCTAGTACTCAGGAGGCTGAGGAAGGAGGACTGCTAGGAGTTTGAGGCCATCCTGGGCTACATAGTGAGTTCAAGACCAACATGGACTGCAAAGAGAGACGCTATATCAAAAACAAACACAACAAAACAAAAAAACAAAACTGAAAAAAACCAAACCAGAAAAACAGTAAGGTATAGTCTTAAATACGGATCTCCTTACAAGATTTATAGGAATCATTTCACTCATTTTTCTCAAAGGAAGGAAATTATATAAACTACACACTGTCCTAGCATATGGAATCTGTATCAAGAGAATGCAGAACTTTCGCCTAAAACTAGAGAACTCCACACACTGGTAGTCTTGTGCTGAACACAGAGGTTATATTACCTGCGTTTTGATTCTAATTTAGCTTTTAGTTTGGGGGAAAAGCATGAATATTAATTCCAAGAATTCAGATTCTCTTATTGTTTTGGCAGATCTAAATTTTTCATATGGAGACTGAATTCTGTCTTAGTAGTTATAAAAACAAAGATCTTCTACAGTGATCATACAGAAACAGAATGAATCCCTCCCTTTGGCAAATAAACCACTCTCGCACCCAACGACCAAGATACATTGGGCATCTTCTCATCCTTGCTGGCCCCTTCTCCTCCCCTCCCCTTCAGAACCTCAAATGGTCCCCTCTGCCTAAGCTTTCTCCACTGGGCCTATCATGATAGCCTATGTAATATACAAGGATCCAAAAAGCACAGGAGTCGCCCGTGTCTATGGGGACAATCATTCTTATATCTGTGCAAACTCTGGCATGGGGAACTATAATTCTAATCTTAGTTAATGGATTAAAAATAAAAGAGGAGTCAGAAGCTTTGACTTTGCTTATTTTGCATACATTTTTATCATAAAGCCCACACTGATACTGTTTTTAAATTGTGAACTTCAGGGGCTGGAGATTTAGCTCAGTGGTTCTGGTGCCTGCCTAGCAAGTGCAAGGTCCCGAATTCAATCCCTGGTAACCACATACCACAGTGCCAGGCATGGTAACTCACACTTGTAAGCTCAGCGCTCAAAAACCACATACTATAATGTTGGATGCAGTGGCTCACGCCTATAATCCCAGCCCTTGGGAGGCAGAGGCAGGAGGATTGCCATGAGTTTAAGGCTAGCTTGGGCTACATAGTGAATTCAGGACCAATCTGAACTATAAAGCAAGACCCTGTCTCAAGAAAAAAAAAAAAGAAAGAAAGAAAGACTCAATTCAGTACTCATTCTATTAGTCTTGATGCACTGGAAACTAAAACTGAGGTATTTGGTTTACTGTCTCAAACAGTAGAGGTGCAGGCAAACTATAGATAAGGTCCAGCAAGTAAAAAAAAATTGAAGTAAGTACACTGAAATATAAAACAGAAACACATCTAGCAATAAACTATGACACCCTGAGAATCCTTATTGTAGCCAAAATAAATCCATCTACTTTGCTTCTAAAAGAAAGGCCATTATGATTTTTCCTATGTTTCTACACAGAAAAGACAAATGAGAACAAAGAAGTGAATTCAAGAAAGGTAGAGACTAAGATCATTCTTATTGCACTTTTCCCCCCTCTAATAAAAAAAAAAAAAACTTATCAATGGTCTATTTCCTTTGCCTTCAAATTATCTTAGAAAAACATTTAGAATTCAGCAACAGCAGCATTTACAACTGAGTTTATGGAGGAGTACTGACAAGGATTAAAATACCATGAAAGATCTTGAGAAAAGTTTTCACATAAAAAACTGCGCAATCAGATTAGCCAGCCCCAAAATGATGATGAAAATGTGAAAGATTAACTTAGGCCATGTCAGACGTTCTTCCTGGTGAAGGGAGATTATATAGATGAGAGATGGATATATGAATACAAAGGCCAGGCCGCATGCTGCTCCTGAATATCTGTAAAATAAAAGCTTTGAAGGTTAATATTCACCTGGGATTTTGCTTTTCGAAATATATAATAAAGGTACTTCTAGTACAATTTAAATCACTCTCAGACTCCTATTGCAACAAGATTACTTTTGATTGATGTGTTGTGATATTTGATATTTTATTTGTTAAATAAAATATTATTTCCTGTTCATCTTTACAGCGTCTGCTGGACAAATAATTTTTATTCACCCTTCAAATCTCCATAGTTTCTCTGTGTCTCAGTGACCGTGGCTTCTTTCTCAGAAACATCTGCAGATGGATGTTCTATCTTTGATCTTAATAAACTGATTACACATTCTGAGTTTGTGAGAGAACTTTAGGATTTGTTTAAGAATGAGGACAGACAAGTGCCTCTGTGTCATTCGGCATAATTATCAAAAGAAGAAGACTATCTCAGCATGAGCCTGTGACAAATAGGTTCTTTCTTCTCCCTTTTCCAGCTTTATTGAGAAATAGCTAATAGGAACTTATAAGTCTATTATATTCACTAAGCATCAGATACAAATCTCTTCTTTCATTTCTTTTTACTTTTTTAGGCAAGAGTAAATCAGCCCTGATGTCTATATTAAAGAAGAGAAATCAAGTCATTTGAATCCCAGTTTCTCATGAGAATCTGAGGTCACAATTTTATTTCCACTCTTCTCAACCTGTCATAACATTTTTAGGGAAAGGATATTAAGGGAACTCTTACATACTTATTACAATTGAAACTAAAATATGTTTTTAAATGAAAATAATTAAAGAAAGAGAGGACATAGCCTTGACATAAAAAGGTCCTTCCATAAGTTATATATTAAAAATAAGTTTTACTTTGGATATAGAGAAAAGAAGCACAGTAGAATGGCAAAGGGAGAGGATGAGAAGGAGACCATGGGGGAGAAAGAGAAGGAAAGGGCGAGAGAGGGGGAGGAGAGGGAAAGTAGTCGGAGAAGGAGAGAAGGCAAGAGAGAGAGGAGAGAGAGATGGAGAAGGAAAAAGGAGAGGGGAGAGAAAAACAGGGAGCAGGGATGAAAAGGGGGAGATGGGGGAAGAGAAGGGACTGAGGTTAAGAGTTAATGAGGCTTTGCAGAATCAATTCTCCATCAGACTAAAGAGAAATGGAATTTAATAAGCATCTCAACTGATACCAAGGAACTACATATAATGAAAACAATAATGACAACAACAGCAATACAAAAGCGTGAAAATAGACAGTACATAGGGGGTACAACTTCTTACTGGCAGTACCTTATGATCCCTCCTATGTTTGGGTAGAAACAGGCCATGATCACGCCAGCTCCCACAATAAAGATATTAAGAATGAGCACGTGGACAATGCTAGAAGATGAGAGAAGAGTTTAAAGGAAAGGAAAAAATACAAAATAGGCACATTGTATTACTATGAAATTAAAATTCACTCTTACTTATTTAAAATGAGCACTTAAGTTAGCCAGTAAAATCACAGCAAAAATAGGAAATGATGATAGTACACAATTCTGATTATGAGATAGTAAAACTGGCCTTTTAATGCAATTATATAAATACGCTAAATACTACAGGCACAAAGTGGTACTCTCTACACCTGAATTCTCATTTGCTAATCTATAATTCCACCTGAACTATCCTGGGAACATAATTCAAGGCATGAAAAAAAACTATTAACCTAAAGATATTTATGGAAAAACAGAAGAATTTTACAATCAGTGAGGCAATAATTCATGAGAAAGAATACAGTAAAACTTATTATACATTTCATTATTACCTAAATGTAAAAGAAAATATTCTAAGCACTTTGGAAAAAAGCTAAACTAGATACTTAGCACATATGAAAATCCCAAAACATTTGAAAAAAATATCAGAAGGAAATATACTTTTGCAGTAATGATTATATTATGATTTGGGATCTCAGGTAATAGTTCTTCTCTTCACAATTTTTGACAATTGTTTAACAACTGCCAATTATTTTAAAAAATATTTTGTAATGTATTTATCTTATAATAAAACAATTTTATATTAAAGAAAAGGCAAAATGGACAGGTTTTATTTTTCAGATTGACCCAAAGCTATTCAGTATTTACCATGTTTAGAATATCTGCTAAACATTTTAACAATTCAAAGTTTGGGAATCAATACTGAACAGAAATAAAGAGAAGTGTATATAGAAACTGATACTAGAACTTAATAGAAATTAAGAAATAATTTTACTTTCCTCCAAAATAATTTTCAAAAGCCAAAGCAAATTTTCAGCCCAAATTATTAAAGGTTGCTTAAAACCAGATAAAGATGAAAGAAAATTAAAAACAAAATTATTTATACAAATAAGCAGTCAATTATACATCCTGATAAAACTACAGAGACTGCAGGCTTCAAGATCTTATTTATCCAGCAATTCCAACTTTAAAATTACTTCAGAACTTTTATACATTGGCTGGGCTTTTGATACTTCTGTACTATAAAAGGAAAAAGCTTTGTGTACTTTCCAAAGTAATAGTTCTCCAAATATGACCATGAAGCCCAGGGGTTTCCCAATATCCTTTCAAGAAGTCTTAGAGATAAAAACTATTTTCATAATAAGACATAATTTGCTTAGCAAAAATGGTAAAACTGCCAATCCCTTTTATGGACAGACACAACTGCACTTATCTGCACTATGTCACATATTCTTTACTGCAAACACTCTCAGAAAGAGTGTTTAAATTAAAAACACCCTGGGCTGGGGATTTAGCTCAGTGGTGCTGGTGCCTGTCTGGCAAGCGCAAGGATCTGGGTTTGATTCCCTGGTATCCACATACAATACTGGGTGTGGAGACTCACACCCAGCAGCAATCAGCACTACATACCACAGTGCGGGGCATGGTGGCTCAAGTCTATAATCCCAGCACTCGGGAGGCAGAGGCAGGAGGATTGCAGTGATGTGAGTTTGAGGCTGAGCTCAGGGCCAGCCTGAACTGCAAAGTGATACCCTGTTTCAAAAAACAAACAAACTAACAACCCCCCCTCCGCAAAAACCCCCAAAACCCAAAAACAAACAAACAAAAAAATAAATTAAAAACCTCCCTGAGGGCTGGGGTACAGCTCAGTGGTACATAGCGTGCTCAGTGTGCACGAGGCCCTAGGTGCCATCTCCAGCATCATGAACACATACACAAAAGTACCTAATAAAGAAGTAAAACTTCATTTTACTAATTTTATGTTTAACATATACATCTTTTTAATATTCTATGTGTTTCAAAAAGGGAAATGCCTAATAAAGGACATGCACAGTGAAGTACATTGGCTACCGTGAGGAAAAGCACTTGCGCAGCCTTGCTGGAGGCCAGTCTAGCTATAATATATAAATGCTTCATTTTTTCTTGAAATGCCAATAAGCAATGATCATCAAAACTTGGGTGTTTGATAGGTTTTTTTTCTCCTTTTTAATGTTGTATTTTAATTTTGGGGGTCATGCTATGTAGTTCAAGCTGGTCTGAACTCGGCAGGCCTCTTGCCTTACCTTTCTGAGTGTTGGGATTACAGGAATGTACTACCACACCCGGGTGGCAATTTTTAAAAAATGAATGACAATAAACTTGTCCCATAAAAGGAAATCCTTGACAGAATCTGTTGCCAATGATAATATGTGAGCTTTCTAATAAAAACTAGAATTTTAACGAATTTGTATTTGCCAACCCTGGCTTGATAGTTTTCTCACACTCAAACTTCTAAGATGATTAGCTGGGCATGGTGGTGCGTGCTTGTAATCTCAGCCCTCAGGAGGCTCAGGCTGGAGGACCACTTCCATCTTGGGCTACACAGTGAATTCAAGGGCATCCTGAACTCCATAGTGAGACCCTGTCTCAAAAAAAGAATGAAAACTCTTTTATGATGAAATTGGTGGGGTTATATTAATGAGTGTGGGCTTTGATGAAGAATAATGAAGCATGTTAATGTTTGGAAGATCTAGGAAATCAGTGAACCAATACTGACCAATCATGATCTTACATAATAACATGGGGGTAAAAGAACCAAAATGCAAGACAGACAAATAGGTTTGCAATGAAGTTTCGCAGTGTAGGTATTGTGGCTAATAAGAAACTACTAGTTGTCAAGTTTTGACAAGGTATCAGGA
Organism: Petromus typicus; assembly: GCA_004026965.1. Classification (NCBI taxonomy): domain Eukaryota; kingdom Metazoa; phylum Chordata; class Mammalia; order Rodentia; family Petromuridae; genus Petromus; species Petromus typicus. The sequence continues at coordinate 22,020 of PVIR01027951.1, forward strand.
ATATCTGCAATTAAACTTATTTAAATGACAACACAAAGAATAATAGCCAATGCAAAAACAGAGAGGCTTTTTTAATAGAAAAGCAGAGATTCAAATTTTTAATGAAAAAAAATTTTTTGACAGTAGTTATTTTTCATAAAAATGTTATTCATATAAAAAAAAATATATATATATATATATATAAAATATATATATATATATATTTTTTTTTTTTAGGTTTTTTTGAGACAGGGTCTCACTTTGTGGTTCAGGCTGGCCCTGAGCTCAGCCTCAAACTCACATCACAATCCTCCTGCCTCTGCCTCCCGAGTGCTGGGATTACAGGCGTGAGCCACCACACCCGGCACTGTGGTATGTGGTACTGGTTGCTGCTGGGTGTGGGTCTCCACACCCAGTATTGT